>JAJOOR010024603.1:0-10598 GCA_036250505.1 Solanum acaule | reverse complement strand
AAAATCAAATTATCACCTGCTGGTTTTTTCTTCCCCTGGCTGCGTGATACAATATTCTTTACGTATGTGTTCTGGCCTAGATTCTCTTACAACCACCACTCCTGTGGTGGCTACAACATATGAGCCAGGTGTTGAAGTTGATACAAGATTAGTTGTAGATGCAATACAGAAGTGGAATATTTGCCAGAAACAAAATCGCAAAGAGCGAGGTGGTAATATTGATATATATGGTGAATTTGGAGACTCTGATAACAGTAAAATATTTCCTGAACGAATGAAGGTAGAAAATGGTCTCTATTCCAAGATTAGCAATACAACCACAGAAGAAAAGAGAAGTTCTGATGAAAGACATCATATGTATATATCCGAAGTGGAGCTTGAAATGCATAAACGTCATATTTCATTGTGGGTAAAACCAGAGGTACTTAAGTAGTTGTATGGTATCACAATCTTTCAGTAAATCTCATGCTGCCTTCACGTAATGGTTGATATCTATTTTGTGCTTTTGTTGTTCTGTAGATCTATTTTCAATCATTTGTTGCAGATGAGGTTAAGATAGGCGATGTTTATGCTGTTGGAGGAGAGACTGAGATAGAAGAATTTCCAACTCATTTAGTCGAGGCGAGATCAAAAGATTTAGTTCCAGTTTTTGATTTCAGTCAAGCTTCCAAGACCCAACAAGGGAGGTAATCAATCTTTTTCTTTTTTTGTGAATGAGTCGCCCTTATTATAGAAAGTTGCCCAACAGTTTGGGTTTCTTTGCAACAACAACATACCCAGGGCCTGGGGAGGGCAGAGTGTATGCAGACCTTACCCCTACCTTGTAGAGATAAAGAGGATGTTCTTGATAGACTCTTGGCTCTCAAAGTAGTTTGAAAAAAGGAATACGAAATGTAAGCAGTAACAACAACAAAAGAAAGTGCTAGGGGAACATATTGCAAATCGAAGCAATGAAAACAACAGTAAGTTAATACTAAAATTGAAGAATACATTAGCAGGAGAGTAATAATAGCAAATACTGATAAGGGGACTTGAAGTTTGGATCTGCTTTATGGTCTTTAAATTGTTTTGGAACATGCATTAGCTGATTTTATGCCTTCTGGCAGGGCAATGACTGTTTTGTAGGTCACGTTGTTAGCCATTTGTTGTTTACTGCTTCATTTTGTAATGTTTTGCCTATACTTGTTGGAAATCGGAATATGGTTTCTGTTTCTGAAGTTAGATGTTTGTTATTAGGGTAACCGTTAACAGCAACAATTGCCAACAGTCACTTCCTAGGCTGGAGGTCTCCGATAACTGCAATCTTATGGCTAATGGTGCTAATGAATTGCATCATTCCATGAATGGTCCCAGGAGCGAAGTTCACTGCGGCCGAGAAGTAAATGGGTTGGATGGTCTTCCAATGACAAGTCAAACTGCTAATGGCTTTGTAAATAGTAGTGAGAGCCCTAAAGCGGATGCCGAGCTAGATTTTGTAAATAACATGAAGTTTGTAAATAATAACCTAGATGGCACAGAAATGGAGGATCATTTCGAAGATGAAGTTGACTGCGTTGATTGAAGGTAACCGATTTTGCTTTTTACTTGATTTCATCAACGTCCTGCTTGTATTTAAGAGAGGAAGAGAGTGCCAAAACCTGAGTTCAAATTACACATTGCTTGTCTCCCTTTTACATCTTCTTGCCAGTTGATTAATTCATTGTCTTCTTATTTTCTCAGGTGTTCGTTATTCGTTTATTACGCGGAAGGTTTCTGTAAGTGTTGATATTGTGGGGGTTGGAAAATGTAGAGAAGAAAGAGGTTTTAGGCTCCTTGATTGACCCAATGAACAAAATGTGGATGCTTTAACTTTGTATTGTAAATATTTAGATACTGAAACTTATCCAATAAATTAGCTGTAATATGTAAATAATTGCCTGGATCTTGCAACTTGTTGCTTTTGTTTTATCATATCCTCCTTCACCTCATCTTCAGTCCATTGTTTACAAAGCATATATATCTCGAGATGGATTTAAGTTATATACACTGTTGGACAGGTTGTGTGCTGTATTGCGATTCTACCTCATCGCGAGCTGTGTAGTTTCGTCTTTTTGGTTTAGAATGAATGAGTATCTAAACTAGAAACTTTTTCCGTTAAAGAAAGATATAGATCAGACTTTCTAAATGAGATGGAGTTTCGTGAATATGTAGTGTTTGTTTCATCACTTACAGTTAAAGAGCCTGAAATACTACTATTATCAAGTGCTTGATGTTTTTAAAAACAAGATTTATTATTTTGATCATAAAATCACTTATCATTGAATATAGAGCATTGGAAATTTACTATTTTGTAGTTGCTACATACTTGTCTTTTTCCATATTCTTTACTTGAGTCGGAGGTCTATTGGAAACATTCTCTTTACTTTCATAAGATAGGGGTAAGACTGAGTACACTATCCTCTCCAAACTTTACATAACCTTACATGTGAGATTACGTTGGATTTGTTGCTACAGACCAATTCACAAAAAAGAGTTATCTTAAATTAAAGGTCCAGACCAAATGATTGATGAATTGACTAAACCTCTAAAAAAGAAAATGGATTGATAATTCCTTTTGGTTTTATAATAATATTTCAATTTTCAAAGTCGTTAAAATACATTAATTAAGAAAAAAAAGAGTTCTTTTCTTTTAAACTATTAAAAATTAGTTAAACATGTCTGAAAGAACTAAGGTCGATAGAATTGAACTAATAATAAATCTCAAGTTGATTCACCTTTTAGTATAAGTCAAGTTTTATTAAGCCCTTAAATGTATACTCCCCCATTTCAAATTAATTGAATTGTTGAGGTGTTTAACACCCTTTAAGAAAAGAAGATTAAGACATAAATTAGGCATAACTTTTCATTTTTACCCTTATTAATTATTGTCAAATTTATGATTAAAATAACTAAACATTAACTACAATACCTAATTCCAATACTAACTAATGAGGGTAAAATTAGAAGAATATTCTAAAAGTAGTCTTGAAGATTGAACAACTAATTTAATTTGAAAAATGAAAAATGTCTCAACAATTCAATTAATTTGAAATGGAGGAAGTACATTGTTCATACAACTTTCCAAACATTTCCAAGGAGTGTGACATAGACATGCCTAACTCGTGACCTAGAGATCATACGGGTATAACTTTACTGTTGTTCTAAGTATAATCGAATTAATTAACTAACCAAATAATATTATTAAAACAGTCTAATGTTTTCCAAATTAAGTTTAGCTCCAACAAACCAACTACTACTAAGGCTGTCCCCACCAGTATTTAGAATTTAGAGTAACAATAAGAAAAACAAAAAGAAGAAAGACAGTGTGTCATTTTCCAATTTAGAAACTCTGTTCAAATCAAATGTGCCTAAACTTTCACATTGTGAAAAATAAGCTTCTATTCTTTAACAACTTACATGTGGAGGCAAAGTGAAGCAACACCAAACTCTTCTCTTCTTTTATTCAAATAATAATAATTTATCTTCATTTATTATAACTTTTTTCCTATAAGGTCGGTTCTTCAAGATCAAGCCTAATATAATTCACCAATCAACGCTTACAGTCTAGCAATATCGTAAAATGGTCACTCAACTTTCATTTTATTGTACTGATAAAGTTATGTATCACGAAAGTTACCTAATTATGTTTTGTAATCAGAAAGTCACTCAATTTTGTCTGAGTAATACAATAAGTCATTAGGAAGAAATAAAAGATGCATTTTGTATGGTACTTAGATGAAGTTGGATAACTTATTGTGATTCTTAGGCAACGTTGAGTGATTTTTTTTTTTCATAACAAAAAATAGTTTTGTGACTTTTGTGATACTCGAGAACTTTGGTGTGACAAAAAGCTAAGTGACCATCTATGAAATCAACTCCTAGAAGGATCTCTTCATATGAGGGATACGAGTTTAATTCTTGCTATTGGTCTCATCAAAAGGAGTAGTAGGTGCTTGTAGCTCGCTCCCAAGTTTACTATTAGTAAAAGGTAGTGTTATGTCTCTTTCTTTCAAACAACTAAAATTCTTGAGTTTTCTTCACTATGAAAAATCAATATAAACTTTGGTAAAAAAAGAAAGGCTGCAAGACTGTTATGTAACCTTCATGCTAAGCAAGGTTAGGTGATTGAAAACAACACTCCCCCCCACCCCCCCACCCCACCCCTTCTAGTACTTCCTTTTACATCATATCTCTACAGGGTTATTCTGCATTCTACTCAACTTCTTCTCTGAGTTATTGCTTGCCTAATTAATCATTAGGCCAAAAGTAGCAACATTTTTGTTAATAGCCAAATTTCAAGAACTTTTCTTTCTGCCTATTTTTGGGCAGATTGATCAATTTTTCACTTTGTTATTGAATGTTAAAAGCAATGCAGCTTCACATATCACCAAGTTTAAGGCATGTTACTGTTCTGCCTGCTAAAGGTTTCAAGGAGTTCATTAAAGTTAAAGTTGGCTCCAAAAGATTATCGTATCGTATGGTGTTCTACTGCCTTCTGTTCCTTACATTCTTGCTCCGGTTTGTCTTCGTGTTAACAGCTATAGATACAATTGATGGAGAACGAAAATGTTCGACCTTAGGTACTTCTCTGTCTCTCTAATTCTGTATACAGGATTTGGAACATATATGTTAAGTTTGTATTCTACTAAGTACTATCTCTTACAACATATAGTAGAAGTAATGCCAAGTTTATCGTGTGAAATGTACGTATTACAATGGAAAGAAATAGAAAATACATACAAGTTTTAGAGAGTTAAAGATGATCAGAACAATGTTGCTCAATAATGTTCCTCCCTTTTGTTAAGTTTAATGAACAGAATGGCTGAAAATTGTTCTGCAATTTGGATTCAGGTTGCTTGGGAAAAAAAATTGGACCAAGGATTTTGGGGAAACGTCTTGAATCAACTGTACGCTTCTGAGCCGTGTATCTTTTCCCTTGTGCATAATACTGTGACATTCCCCTATCGAAGAGTGACTCTGTTTCCTTAGTGGTGTGCTTGTTTTAGTATCAAATATTGGAATTGTATAGTCTTGTTTCTTAATTTATTCTGCATTTGTTAGGTTCCTGAGGTGATATACCGAGTATTGGAGGAACCTTCAGACCAAACTGATACACAAACAAGGCCTGAATCTCCTCAAACATTAGAAGAATTTATTGCAGAAATGAAGGATGGAAGACCAGACGCGAAAACCTTTGCTGTCAAGCTTAAAGCTATGGTATTTTTACTCTTATCATGCCTTCTACATCATATATAGGAATAATATGTATAATTTAAAGTGGCACATTATGTCATAGGCAACAAACTTCTGTTGACAAAGAACTAGTAGTGAAGAAAAAGGCAATAAGATATTCATATTTAGGTACTCCAGGCCAGAGGCGGATCCAGGATTTGAGGTTTATGAGTTCCTACAATGACCTCAAATTAATAACACAGTACTAACTGTTGTCAGAGTCAAATATTAATGGATTATTGGTAAACTTCTAAATATATATACAGAATTTGGGCAAAAGCTGTTGGGATCACGTAAACCCGTAACCAGGCCTTTAGATCCACAAAAGGGAATCCTACAAGAAATCTAAGTTTAAACAGTTTCTCATAATGTGCCTTGTGTCCAGGTCAAGTCCTGATTTTTTTCTGTTCTTTTTGCAGGTCACTCATCTAGAAGAGAGGACTAGAACTGCCAAAATCCAAGAATATTTGTATCGGCATGTGGCATCTAGTAGTATCCCGAAACAGCTGCACTGCCTTGCTCTCAAGCTAGCACATGAGCATTCCACCAATTCCAACGCCCGTCTTCAGTTACCATCGCCTGAGCTTGTCCCCGCCCTTGTTGATAACTCGTACTTCCATTTCGTCCTTGCTTCTGACAACATTCTTGCTGCTTCTGTCGTTGCATCATCACTCGTGAGGAATTTCATCCGGCCTGAAAAGATAGTTCTTCACATTATCACAGATAGGAAAACATATGCACCTATGCAAGCTTGGTTTTCGTTGCATCCTTTAACACCTGCTGTCATAGAGGTTAAAGGGTTGCATCATTTCGATTGGTTCACGAAGGGGAGAGTCCCGGTTATCGAAGCTATGGAGAAAGACCAAAAAGCCAGGTCACAGTTCAGAGGAGGGTCATCAGCAATTGTAGCAAACAAAACCGAGAAGCCTAAAATCATTGCAGCAAAATTGCAAGCCCTCAGTCCCAAATATAACTCACTGATGAACCACATAAGGATACATTTGCCCGAGGTAAGCCCTGAATTCTACTACATATATATACTTGTAACATCGATATATCCGACCCCAACTTGTTTGAGATTGAGGCATAATTGTTATTGTATGTATACAAGTAACATCCATATATCCAATCCCAACTTGTTTGAGACTGAGACGTAGTAATTGTTATTGTATATATACATGTGACATCCATCCTGGATTTCCTGATGAATAGTAATGATTGATTATACTGAGAAGTATGACTTTCTTTTCAGCTATTTCCCAACCTGGATAAGATAGTGTTCCTGGACGATGACATTGTTGTTCAAACGGATCTTTCACCTCTATGGGACATCGACATGAATGGAAAGGTGAACGGGGCAGTTGAGACGTGCAGGGGAGAGGACAAGTATGTCATGTCAAAGCGATTCAAAAGCTATTTAAACTTTTCTCATCCATTGATAGCAGAACACTTCGATCCAAGTGAATGCGCGTGGGCCTATGGCATGAACATTTTCGATCTAGAAGAATGGAGGAAAACAAATATAAGTCACACATACTACTACTGGCTCCAACAGGTAAACTACAACTAACATAAACAAAAAAAACTCTGTTAGTTCGAAAAAATCCCAAATTTGTTATCTGATACAACTATTTTTATGCAGAACTTGAAATCAGACCTAAGTTTGTGGCAGCTAGGGACATTACCTCCTGGTCTAATCGCATTTCATGGACACGTACACACCATTGATCCTTTCTGGCACATGCTAGGACTCGGGTACCAAGACAATACAACTTTAGCAGAAGCTCAAAGTGCTGGTGTGATTCACTTCAATGGTCGAGCTAAGCCTTGGCTAGATATAGCATTCCCACAACTTCGACCATTATGGACCAAATACGTTAACTTCTCCGATAAACTTATCAAAAGCTGTCATATTAGAGCGTCTTGAAATGAGATGGCAAAAGATCGAGTATTGTTGATAAATGAGAGGACTAAGTTAGGGGAGAGTTCACGCGAATGGGAAGGCTCCAATTCCTGATGAGAAATGGCAATAGGCCTGATCTTAACACACTGGAACTCTTCGCGATTACTTGAATTTCTTGTTCTCTGATGTATTTTATTTTGCAGTTTAGATTCTATACAGTATTATCCATTCTTTCAACCAAAAATGCTTATACAGATAGCATAAAAGGACACTATATTTTCCAGTTTTACGCGTGTTTTCCAGGTATATCATGCAGAATTTGTTCGACAACTATGTGAATCAAAAACACAAATCATTCAAGAAATTAGAACCTACTTAGTACATATGTTAATTGTTAATGCTCCCTAGCATTAATTGGTAAAAATATTCCTCTAATTATATTTAGGTAATTGGAACATTGTTCTTAATCAACAATCGTGATATCAAGATTTCATATATTCAAGAAATTGAATTAAAAACATTACTAGTAATGTTGCTTCAAAAAATTGACACTGCCAAGATACATAGCCTATATAACATCAACCAAACATGGCTAAAATTACTTAATTGTTTGTCTTGATGAGTCAAAAAAAATATTATTTCTACAAATATCAAGACATATCCAATTTTTAGGAATAGAAATACATATGACTAGTAGAGTTCAACAAAACTCATCAATGCTTCTAATTATACATCGACTTCTACTAAAATTACACTCATTCTGAATCCTCTGACTCTGTTTCTCATTCAAAGCATCAACGAACTGCTAGAGACAACCTTTGATGATCTTGTTGCTTCCGGTGCAAGGAAGATTTAGCACCAAGTTTATGACCAGAGGTAGATGAATTCGATCTTGGATCAAATTTCTTGCCACAGCCAATGCACATAATGATAGTAGTACTTGTTGTAGCATAATATTTGCACCATCTGCAACATCTTGGACATTGTTTCTTCTCAACACGAACACGACCGTCATGAGAACAGTAGTTACGATGAATAATTGATCTTTCACTTCCATTCATAAATTCAGCTCTAGAACGTAAAGCTGCCAAATTATTATAATGCATAAAGTCAAGTTCTTGAATTTTAGTGTCACTTTCTTGTATTTCGTTCTGATCAGATTTTTCCAACAACAGAGAATTATGGCATGGAAGAAAATACAACAATTTTTCCATCAATGACATTGTTGCTACGTCGAAATTAAAATCTCTTGACGTTCACGTTCTGGAAATTGGAAGAGTTATTATGAAAAAGTGAATTAATATTTGCATTAAGGGATGCAATATATAAGAAGAGATTCAAGTTTTTTTTTTTTTTTTAATTTACTTTCCGTTTAAGATTCGGATTACGAATAATTTAGGAAACTTGTTCCATAACTTAATTACTAGAATTAAGAAAAATTACCTTAATTAAGTTTAAGTAATCTTTAGGAATGATTTTGGAAACTTGTTCCATAACTTAATTACTAGAATTAAGAAAAGTTACCTTAATTAAGTTTAAGTAATCTTTAGGAATTCGGACAACTACCATAAATTTTTCTTTGAATAAATTCGTTTTTAGAAGTTTTTTTTCCACAGGACAATTGCACTTTTTGATTTGGTAATAATTCTTGTTGGCGGCTAAGCATATGTTTAATCTTTGATTAATTAAAAACTAGGGAAAACTACCAAATTACACTAATATTCCTATCATATTATTAATTCTCTTTATAGTTTAAAAAAATTACTCCTCTGTCCCTAATTACTTGTTCACATTTCCTTTTTTAGTTGTCCCTAATTATTTGTTCATTTTTGACAAATCAAGAAAGGACAAATTTTTTTTACCTATTATACCCTCAATTAATTACTTTGAAAAATGTAGAACTTCTTGTCAATCTTAAGTTTTTAATCCATCCATTTCATAATTAATAGGGGCAAAATGGTAAACTCACTATGTCAATAATTGTTTTCTTAATAGGAATGCCAATTCAAAAGTGGACAAGTAATTAGGAACAGAGGGAGTATGAATAATCTACTAAAATTACTTATATATATATATATAAATCAAATTCCGCATTACATATACAAGACGAATTAAAACTTCTACTAAAACTACACTTGTTTTGAATCCTCTGATTATGTTTCTCGTTCACAGCATCAACGAACTGCTAGAGACAACCTTTGATGATCTTGTTGGTTTATGACCATAGAATTTCTTGCCACAACTGATGCACATAATGTATTATAAGTCACAACAATTGATAATTCAAAACGTTTAAAAGATGGAAAAATCACCCCATATACACATTTAAGAGTCAATATTACAGGTTTTAAATCTACTTTTAAAAAATTCTTGCTTATAACAGTTTAATTACGGGTTATAACATATCACTAATTATTTATAAATTACTTAAATTTTACTTTATTAAATAAGTATTTTTTTGTAATTTTATATTATTATTAAATTATTTAAATAAAGAATACACCATAATTATCTCTTACACAATTATAGGGATTTTACATTGATTACACTTCCTTATTTAATGTTATACTCATAACCTCCCATTAGTCAATCCCACCACCCTTCCCCCACACATATCCAACTATACACGCTATTACCCCACTTTCACCTTCTTCTCTCCCATTTTTCTCACCAGCCAACTACACCAACATTCAATCTTTCGTCCAATTTTTTTTTTCCAACAAAATTATGTCTAAGAAACCCATTGAAACGCCTCAAAAGAGTCCCAGATTGGGTGAAATTGTTGAAAATCCGGCGAATATTCAAAATCCGGCGACGGATGGTTCATCTAAGTTGAAGGAGCGACAAAGAGAGAAAAAATGAAGAGAAAAAAAGGTCACCCCTGCAAATCAAAAGGGGAAGAAGATGAAGGGGAAAATTGTTGAAACCCCTTCTGATTCCTATTTTGATTTTGTTACTGAAATCAAAAAGAAAAACAGAATGTAGAAGTTGGAGCATCTTCAAAACCATCAACAAGAAGAACAACAAAAAGTTATTTTTTTTAACTTTTGGACAATTTTTTTGTGTTTAAGTGTTTGATGATATATAATATCATATGTTTTCTTTCAAGCAGATGCCGTTTACATATGAATTATTGATGGCCTATTACAATTTCAAGCTACTATTTTGAAAATATTAGTGTGTTTCCAAACTGTACATTTATTGGATGAAATCTGATTAATATGTGTATGACTACGATTAAATGTTTTGATTTTGAAAATTTTATGAATTGTGATATAATAATGGTATACAAATGGTATGAATTGCGCTTTAACATTGGTGTGATTGTCTATTAACTGTGTTTATGGTATAAATTATTAAATTGGTATGAAAATGGTATGATTTGTCAAACTACTGATTTTTTCTAAAAAAAAATCACATTATGCTTACTTTATATTCTAAACAT
>JAJOOR010024598.1:0-12402 GCA_036250505.1 Solanum acaule | reverse complement strand
TAAAGAAGTGGATTGGAAGAAATGTGTTTTGGTTGAGTGTTTTTATAGAGGGAAATTTGGAGTAGATGTCCAATGGAAGAGTGAGAAAAGTAGGTGGTTGGTAGGTTGAAAATTTAATGCATTTTGATGGTACATTATTATGCTGGCTCTAAAGTCATGCATGTGGTAGCTAGTCCTAAGATCTTACGTGTAGGAGTTTTTCACAAATCATAAATATTTAGCATGCGGTAAAAATATGTCATTTGAGCTTAACTCAACATAAAAAAAATTAGCTTACAAGGAGAGAAGTATCGAAATTCATATAAGTAGACTTCCAGTCTATTCCCCAATCAATGTAGGACTTTTACCCACTTTAACACCCCCCCCCCTCCACGCCCAGATTCAATTGGAGTATGGGTCGGGGAGTCCAAACGGAGATGAATCTGACTCTGATATCATGTAAAGATATGTTATTTGGACCTAATTCAATCCCAAAAGCTAGCTTATGAGGGGAGAATTGTCTACATCCATATAAGCAGACCACCCGTCCATTTACCAATCAATGTTGGACTTTTACTCACTCTAATAGTTTGGTCATAATTTCAAATATTTTTATCGAGAAGTTTAGAGTTAAAGATGAAGTTGTATTTGATAATACTTTTACAAAGAATAATTGAAACAATCTGAGTTTATGCTTGAATATATTTAAATATAACTTTAAAAATAAGAAAAATAAATTAAAATTTAAAATACAACATCAAGTTATATGTACTCTCTAAAATTTCACGACCATACATTAATTTTAGGAAGTGACAAGTTAATTTTACTTCTGTCGTTCTTAGCTGGATTACAACAACGATTAATTAATCAAGGTCTTTATTAGTGTCTAGACACTTAACCACCCAAGTCTTTAATGCTTTTTCTAGTTACCAGTTTTAACTCCTAAAAATTGATTCAAAATAATTATTATTTTTATAAAATTGAAAAGGTGATAATTCCACTTTATTTTCAAATTTATCCTTAACACGTTCCTAATTAAATGTATAAATTTAGTAATAATCATATCAATACACAATCAATATTTATAACATAAACTTGATTCTTGTATTTCTTAACCCTTTAATTATTATTTTTATTAATGGCATTCACAAGCTAGTGTACAATGCTTTAAAACTCGAAGGATGTCGCATATAATTAGATTGACGTGGAATACTATTATTTGAGTTGGTATCCACCTATGGAATTGATCTTTCTTATTTTAAAAAATCAATGAAAAACTAATATTAATCAACAAAGATGACGGTGGCTTTATAAATAGGTATTTTCTTTAATTATAGATTTTGAGTTCAAATCATACTCTAATAAAGTCACATTGTGTGGTATATCAAATTAGGATAAGAAATTTCACATCAAACAAAATACATGAGAGATATTGAGTATATAAGTAAACATGTTTTACATGTTATTGACGTAATTTAAAGTTGTGTGGGTCTATAGGTCTAGAGCGGACAATATCACTAGCAGGTTGGACTGTTACAAATCATGATAACAGAGTCACTCATGCATGTTTCAGCCTTGTCGATGTGGACCAAAGTTCTATTAAATTTACGCAAATCTCATGTGGTGGGGCAAAGCTCTGTAAGGACACACACAGAGTTCATGAGAGGAGATGTATGTGATATCCCTAACTTAGGATAGAAAATTTCACATCGATAAATTGCATTTTCAAAATACAAAATATATAAATAAGTAAGTCTTATACTCTAATGAGATATTTTTAAACCGTGTACGCCTAGATCGAGCAAAATTCAGGTGGGTAAAAAAAACAGAACGTGACACTTTGACGTTTCATATATGTTGCACAAAGTGTTGATTGCTAATTGGACCACGAATTCAGCTATATTATTACATGCCTTTCTTGGTCCACGTATAAATTTATGTCGGTACCAACATTAATTTGGTAGAAATTGAGTAAAGATGTGAGCCACACCAAACACATTAATTAGGCCAAACAAGAGGAAATTTCTTTGAGACATATAGTCCTACCTAGAGGCCTATAATTTGGTGTATAATGTGGGGATAATGTCTTCACATGTATGAGTATTTAAATGGTTAAATTACATAAGTTAAATTCAAAATAAAAAATATAAAAAAATTGAGTGGTTGCATATCTCTTCTTTCATGTACAATGTACTTCTTTTTGTTCACTTCTGCTGGTCGCTTTTAGCATATAGAGAAATGATAAAAAAAAATCTTTATATTTTATTCTTAGCATTACTTGTTTATTTTTTAAGATCTAATATTAGACATTAATTAATAGAGATAATATGATAAAATAGTCATGTCAATTATTTTTTTTAATGGGTATGTCAAAATTCAAAATTTGATAAGTAAAAATAAACAAAAGATGTATATTTTTCGATCTCGCTCGCATCTCTCCTCCTAAAATGTATACAATTATATCCATTTTGATACAAATCAGTTGTATCAATTGTATTCGTGATACAACCTGATACAACGAATACAACATACATTCAACCTCTCTCACCTCTCTCCCAGATCTTGCTCGCCTCTCACCTCCCTCTCCTAATCTTGGTCGCCTCTCTCCTCCCCCAAACATGTAGCTATAATTTGTAATCAAGCAAATTATAACTATCGATCTCCAATTAAGTCAAAAAAGGGAAAATTAGCAATTAAGTCATAATACCTAACATAATTAGTCAAAATAACAACACTTTAAAATATTTATTTAAAATGGCAGAATGACAATATTTTTATAAAATAATATGTATTCATATTTTAGTATTTTAAATTAATTTTATTTATGGAAAGAGTCCTATATGGACCAAATTATATACCAATAACCGTTTAAAGTGAAAAAAATAAAAATTAAACCAATACCATTAACTTTTTTTTATCACCATTCACGTTTCTTCCCCAACTTTCACATTTCTTCCCCACCTTTCACGTTTCAAGTTTATCTTTCTTTAAGGTGCTAAATTGTTGTTCATCAAGAAATTTTCTTTATTGTTAAACGAAATCTCTTTATTAATTCAAGCAGATTTCTCGATTGGCAAGGTAATTTTCATTATCCATTTCGATTAGTTATTTATATTTCTTTTGATTTGTTTTCAATATCACCGTTTATGGTTTATATTTCGCATTGTACATATTACGGATTTTCCGTCAATTTCTTTATTTTTATGCTAGTTTGTTTACATATTCATCTAATATTTATGTATTTCAATTAGTTATTTAGATTTCTTTTCATTTGTTTTCAATATCACCGTTTATGATTTATATTTCGCATTGTACATATTACGGATTTTCCGTTAATTTTTTCGATTTTTATGCAAGTTTGTTTACATATTCATGTAAAATTTATGTATTTTAGATTTTTAGTCGATTAAACAATTTTTTTTTATTCTTTTCTGATTTCGTTTTAATATTTCATATTTATTAGAATCTACAAATTCATTCATATGTTTATTTTGTTTGATTTTTAATACATTTATATTTGTTGTTAGGGTTTTAGATTTGGGGAAAGCATATGTCTGTCTACAGTGTCTGAATCAACAGTTTATTTGTGTATTCATTCTATCTATATATCAACAAGTTTTACATTGTATTTCAATCTCAATTAGTAAACCAACATGTTTGTATTTCCTTCTTAATTTGTATTCATCCTAACTGTATGATAACAATAATTTTGTATTTTATTGGGTATTCATTCTGTATTTCAATGAATCGTAACACTCGTAATGATCGACTTTACGAAGATTCCATTGGATTTCGGAAGCTCGTAGCATTGGTCCGGCACAATTCCCAAACTTAAGAAGCTGGGGGCGTGCCCGCCGGCCCAATTTATATGTGAACAAGTTTGTATTTCTCTTTTATTTTGTATTCAACCTAATTGTATACCAACAAGTTTTGTATTTTATGTGTCTACTTTACCTTTCAAAGTCAATTTGTATTTTAAATGAAGAGAGTATTTAATTTCTTTTGTATTCACAACTTTATAGTCAATCTCACTTTGTATTTATAACTTTGTATTTTCATCTCACTTTTGTATTCATATATTGTTGTATTCAACATATAGTTCATGATCCATTAGTTTGTATTTTACCTTGCAAAGTCACTTTGTATTTCAAATGAAGAGAGTATTTCTTTTGTATTCACAACTTTATATTCAATCTCACTTTGTATTTATAACTTTGTATTTTCATCTTACTTTTGTATAATTCATATATTGTTGTATTCAACATATAGTTCATGATCGATTAGTTACATTAACTTAATGGGATACATATTATTGTATGCATTCAAACAGAAACAACAGCTACTAAACTAAAAAAAAATCATTCGTTATACATCATAATTTGGAAACAAAACATCCGAAAAAAGCTATAAATCCCAATGCATACAATGATTTCACTGATTCAATCAAAAAAAAATACCTAATTGTTTTTCGATTGTTCACTAGATGCGACAAATTTATAGTTGTCAATTTTAAAAAATTTTGTTTCAAAATATGTCGTATTCAACTTGAAGAAGCTTTGAAAGTTATCAGATGAATGATTCGGAAGACAAACTAAATTATTTTAATTTTTTTTTTGATGTTCTTAAGAAGAAAGCAAAAAAACGCTCGACGGAAAGATGACTATTTATGCTCTTTTCAAAACGTAACTGATTGGTATTTAAAATCTTTTTTACCCTTTTTGAATTTTTTTGTTCCATGATTTTCTCTGTTTTGTTATTAATTATTTGTATTCTTTCAAATTAATCAAAATAAAATAAATACATAACTAATCCCTTAACAAACTAAAATAGTGACATTTTTAATAAATAATGAAACTGTTGCTGAGTCCCACTAAAAACTAAAATATTGCTGTTTTGAAAATTTTCCCAAAAAAAACTTCTGCTGAAATCAAAGCGTGATGTAGTCATTTAAGTGCATTTTAGATGGGCTGAGGTTGTGTTTGGATTGGTCAAAAGTAGTTGTTTTTTGGGCCAAGCCCATGAAATAATCAGAAATTCATGTTTCTTTGTTACGTTTGTTAGTTTATCTCAGTCCCTAATTACTTATGTACTTTTGAATTGACACACTTATTAAGAAAATAATTATTGACATAGTAACTTTATCATTTTACCCCTATTAATTATGAAGTGGATGAATCAAAAACCTAAGATTTTCAAGAAGTTCTACCTTTTTCAAAGTAATTAATTGATGGTATAATAGGTGAATTTTTTTTGTCATTTCTTGATTTGTCAAAATGGACAAGTAACTAGGAGCACAAGGAGTATTTGTTATATTAGTACTACTAGAAGGTTTTTTTAATTACCTTTTTAAAAATAGTTTACTAGACTCTGATCTAATATAACTAAGAGGTTTTCTTAATTTCCTTTTAAAAGTAGTTTTCTTAATTTTCCTAAAAAATTAATTGGCGAATCTATTATTTTTAAAATTAATTAATTAAATATTTTTTTCCAAATTATAAAGTTTTTTATAATTTAGTTCCAAAAAATGTTTTGTAACAATCGCTATCATCTTTTAATTATGAGATTAGTCCTTGAATAGTTTACAATACTATAGAAAAACACTTAAAAATTTTCTTCTGAATATATTTAATTGGTGTATATAAGATTTGATGAAATGCTTGAAAGAAGAATAGTGTCGAGTATGATGAATTTATAATTTATCATTGGATGAATATTATAAAATGGAGAGCTTGAAGGAGACTTTAAAATTAAGAGATCATTAAAAGATGAAGATTGACAAAGTAAAGTCTAATATTTGCGACGTTTAATATTTATTTTTTAATTAAAGATGCGACGTTTAATACAATGCTTAATTCGTGGACTTCATAAGTTGGAAAAGATTGAGAAAATTAATTGCATTGTGAATAATTTATACCTTATCATGAGTTATACATATAATATGGTTTTTGATGGCATATATGTGAAATGTGATTATGTTAATTTCTCATTAGAACTGTATGAAGAAGTGGTTAGGGAAAGGATATAGATGAATATACGTATACTATATCACTCGATATATATGTTGAGCATAGAGTAGCTGCCAATCATTTATATTAGTTAGTTACAGATGAATAGTAAAGTCCAAAAGTTAGTTAGTTTGTTATAGGTTAACTATGGTCAGGTTAACATTAACTATACTAGTTAGTTTACAGTTTTAGTAGATAAGTCACACTATATATGTTGGTACTGATTCATTGTATATGGAATTGATCTAATAATACATACAAAATACAGTTTCTCTGTTCTCAGCTGCCATAGCTGCTCTTAATTCATCAATATACATGTGCAAAGTATATATCGAAAATCTAGTAACAAAAAAAGAATAGAGAAAAGGAAAGTATATCGAGTACACAAGAGACATATTAAATAAGATAGATATATTATCAAGATTGGATTAACGTAATACAACCAATCGTGGAATTTCGATACAAAACCCCCAAAAACACAACGAAAAAAGAAAGAGACAACAGACACAACACATAAATAATGGATCCATAAGCAGGATCACACTCCATTCATCTTATTCTTAATTCTCCTCATGGTTCCATATTCTGATGATCTACCTTACTGAACCCTGCATCGATGAATAAAACCAATATTAACAAAAGAAAACATAATGACTAAATAATAGTAGTATTAATGTTCTTTTAGATTACACATAAATATTTTTGAACTAATATTTTTTCTACTTTACTACTATCCTACCTCCATCATTTTGTGACAATGTGCTAGTACACATTATATTGTAAATTACTCTATGTTATATGCATTCATATTATGCTTAATATGAAGAGTTACTTATTGTCGTAGATCAATTATAAAACATCATTACAATATCAATGAAAATATCATAAGTTCATAACGTACGTGGAACAGTCAGTGGAGGGGCTGATCTTGTAAGGAATGTTGACTCCACAAACACTAGGGATACCGGCAGCTTTGTTCAAATCAATTCCCTTTATAGCATTAGCGGCTGATTTCAAGCAAGTGCATGCTGTCTTTCGATCCGCGGTAGTCTTGGCTGAACCCAACAGACCCTTAACACCACCGCAACAGCCTCCTAGAGGGCCGCGGCCTTGAAGATAAGGGAGGCAAGGAGCCAGGCCAGCTGTAACTTGACCACAAGTTAATGCCTCTGCATGGGGTGCAATCACCACCATACACAAAACCACAAAACATGCAATCTTGCTAACCATTTCCATTGTTAATAATAATAATGAAAAATAGAGAGGATAAAATGATAGTAAAGAGTAGTATGAGGAAATGTGTTTTTTTTGAGTGATGGGTGCAAAAGATAGTGAGATCTTTGGATTTTTATAGAGGGAAAATTGGACTAGATGGCCAATAGAGGTAGGTGGATGTTAGGGTGAAATTTAATGCATTTTGATATAGTACATTATTATGGAGGTGCCACGCTAGGCTATAAAGTTATGAGGTCTAGTAGTATGGTATTAAAAAATTGTAGTTTCTTCATTTTAATTTGCTTGGTCTTTTTTGATTTGGGATAAAATTTTAAAATGCATATTATGAAGTTTTTAAAATCTTGTATTTTAAAATTAATGATATGTCAGATGTGTAAAAATGTATTTTGAATCTTATGGTCTTAAATTTGTCGGGTGAAAAGTTGAAATTAAAGAATTGCAGAAAAAGAAAAGGTCATTCTTTTTTAAATGGACCAAAAAAAGAAAGTATTTCATACATGAAACGGAAAAAGTATTTTATAGGTTAAAAGTTATACAAAAATTTTAAAAATAAAATAAAATATAAATATATATGGACTTGACACTTCACGCAGGGCCCATTTGGGAGTGGCGTTCCCAATAGGATTTTCTCCATACCCAAGATTCGAATTTGAGACCTCTGGTTAAGGGTGAAACACTCCCATCAATGCACCACAACACATGCTGATGATTGTGTACTATTATTACTTACTTTCATATTTTACTTGTTTCTAGTTGATTTGACATCATTTTAATAATAAATTATATTGTGACCTAAATTTATAGAGATCAAGTAAAATGAAACAAATAACTTATATGTTTTATGGAGTTATCTTGTTCTTACACTTGCCAAAATCTCCTCGATTGTGGCCTAAATTCATGTCGGTCCCAATATTTGGTGCATCTTTATTTATTTGGTAGAAATTAAGATTGGACACAAACCAAACACATTAATTAGGCCAAACAAGAGGAAATTTCTAGAGGCATAGTCCTAGCTAAAGGCCTATCGTCTGGTGTATTTTAGGGGATAATGTTTTCACATGCATGAATTTAATATTTCTTTATACATATTGTTCAATTTTATAGATAAAATAAATAAATTAGACCCCTAATATATCTTTTTCATAAACTTTTTTAGTTTACTCAAAATAAATTGAATTGTAAACCAAATATGGAAAATTACATGAAATGACAAATATCTAGCGTATATTATGTAATATAGCTATAATGCTATTATGTGGATATAGTATCGCGAAATTTTGCTATTAAGTTTTTTAATTATATAAATCCAGAATTTGTTTAATTCGGTTCCTGATTGTATAATTTCAGAATTTGTATATGCTTATCTTAGCTATTTGTATATGATTTTTAAAAAAATCGTAATAAATTATCCTATTTGTTTATTGGCAAACGAAATATACAAACGGAGTTTTGAAAATTCTTAAGTATATAAATACATGATTTGTATATACTTATCATGTTTGTATATCTCGCAAGCGAAATACATAAACCACAACCTCTATAGCAAACGAAACCATGACTATAAAATATATTTACTGAAACTATAACTATAAAGTCTTATTATGTCTATTATAATAGCAATTTTCTCAAATATACCAAATTATTGATCTTTGTTTGTCATATTAACCCCATTCATTTTCTCCTGCAACGTCTAGGTTCCTGTACGTGCCCATATCGACAAAACAGCCCCACGTGATTATCGATAAGCCATTTTGAAATTAGTCCAATAACCATATCTCTCTGTATCAATGTGATCCATATTGTGTACATTCTCGAAAGGATGAATCCAGAGGAATTTAATAAATCAAATTTATTTAAGGGTTTGGACATAAATTGGTGAAATATATATATTTCATTTTAATGTATTGATGAACTAGGCTCTTCAGACTTCAGTCGTCTAATAACAAGGAAAAGGCAGATATAATAAAAGTTTTTTTCATCGCGAATTATTAGAAATTTGTATTACTTCCTCCGTTTCAAAAAGATTGATCTCCTTTTCTTTTTAGTCAGTTTCAAAAAGAATAATCTCTTTCTTTTTTTGGTAATATTTTAATTTCAGTTTTCCACGTGACATGTTTAAGGCCACAAGATTAAATGACAATTTAGTACATTTGACATAACTTTAATTTAGGACCACAAGATTTAAAAGTCTTCTTTATTTTCTTAAACTCTGTGCCAAGTCAAACTAGACCATTCTTTGTAAAACGGAGGAAGTATAAAATATCATTTTTTCATTCATTTTCAATCAAACCAACTCGTTGAAAAATGCGTGAAAAAACATAAATTCTCACAAAATTATTGAGAAGTTTCCTAATTTTTCATATGAAGAGTTACTAATTCTTTTCTCACCAATTCTATAAGATATCGTACGAGAATAGCCATTGTTAAAAATTTAGCCGTATACATATAATCAACATGCACGGAGAAGTTTTCAAATTCCTTGCTCTAAGGAATAAGAAATCACAAGCTATCTTTATACGATTCCCCTCAAATTTCCAATTAAACTTAGGTTGTCCGCTCTATGCCTAGGCTTGCACGACTTTAAAACGTGTTATTAGTTGGTAAGGTCTACTTATTTACATATTCAACATCTTTTAGTGTTTTGCCGATGTGGGACAATTAATCTTAAGCTACGGTATCACATATACCCCTCTATGGACTCAACATCCTCACTGAGATTTGCCCTACCGTATGGGATTTGCCTAGACTCATCGCTGAGGTTTGCCCGCCTTACCGGAATTTGTCTAAACTCAGTTGAACTCTAGCCCACATCAACAAGGCTGACACATGAATGACTTTGATACCATTTGTAACGGCCCAGCGCACTAGTGATATTGTCCGTTTTTTGCCTAGGCCTTCACAACTTTAAAACGTACCACTAGTTGATAAGACTAGTTTACTTATATACCCAATATCCCTCCTATGTTTTTGTCAATGTAAGACTTTTTATCTTAAGTTGAGACGTCACAAATGAGCTAAATTTTTTGAAGCTCATTTAAAAATAAAACTTTTAATCACATCTCAAATAGATCTTCCGACTCGTGAGACTTGAAGCAGCCTCTTCGTGGGCCAACTGAAAAAAATAATTTACATAAATTTTTGGAAAATTTACATAAAAATACATCTTATTTTATCATAATCTCTAAAATTTACTATCATTAAATTTTTTTTACAAGAATCTCCTCTCATATACATTCTATTCCTTCTCGAATACATCTCTCCCATTAAGTAATGTATCATTCGCAATCCATGAGCTATGTATCCATAAGTTTCCTGATGTATTCGAGATCCTATAAATTTAAGAGATTTTTGTAATTTGAGAGAGAATAAAGATATGATGTAATTATCTTTCAACTCTATGAAATTTATGTAATTATTACTAATTATTTTATTTTTTTTAAAAAAGTAGAGAAGTACAAATAACAAAAGATTAGCCCAAACTCAAAAATCTACTTAGTCCATCAAATTACAAAGTCCAAAATCTTGAAAATTGAACATAAAGTTATGTTGAAATTATAAAATAAATTAACAACAAAATTCTATATTTTCCAACCCTAAAAGGAGGAGTAGCTCTATCCTCTCTTTCACTTTTATCTCTTTTTTTTTTTGTTATTGGAATAATTTATTTTTTGGACTTGAGATTTTGTGAATAATACAATATGATATTATATTGGATATATCAATGTTTTGACATATTTAGGTTAGAATTAAATTTAAGAAAATTATGAAAAATACTTTTAGAAAAGGAAAAATTATATGGTTAAGTAAACATATACTAGTTAATTAGTTATTATAGTTATATTTTTAGTTAATTACCACTCGTGACCAACATTCAGTCATAATTACGCTGGTTGGGGTTTCGAGTTTGTATAATTCGTACGTTTGTATAATTCGAAATTTATATAATATATTTGTATAATAGAATTTGTATAATTGTTTAAAGTTCAAATGTTTATGTTTGTATAATTTCGTTATTTCGAGTTTATATAAAAATAGCTCAATTATATAAATGTATCCGTGAATTATACAAATCCACGAATTATAAAAAGGAGACAACTTAAACTGTAGTTACAACTTGTAAATATGCAAACTATAGCTATGCAAACTATAGCTATGCAACATAATTAAATGGAAAAATCACCCCATATACACATTTAAGAGTAAATATTACGGGTTTTAAACCTACTTTTAAAAATTTCTTGCTTATAACAGATTATTTACGTACTATGACATATCAGTTAAATTTAATTTAATTTTAAAATTAAATTATATTTATTTAATAAATTATTAATCTATTTATAGTTTTTTTTATTATTAATTAATAATAGATAATTAATTTACTTCTTTTTTAAAAAACTAAAATTTTCAGTTACCCAATTTTAGGGATTTCCTTTCCTTGTTTACCGTTACCATCCCCAATCATCGATCACACCACCATCCCACACATTTCTTCACTCCCACACGACTCAACCCACAACCCACTATCAAACTTTCTCCATTCTTTCTCATCTAGTCCAACATCAAAATCGATTACCCATCTTACCCACGATTATTCATCATCATGTCTAAGAAACAAATTGAAACTCCACGAAAGAGCCCCAAATTTGACGGAATTTCAATTGATGATGCTGGCGCGATCAACGAAAGGAAAGTTACTGGTACGGTTGCTAGCAAATTTGGTGGACCTCGGATAGCAAAAGAACATGTTTCGGATACCACCAATTATCCTACACCAATACCACCGACTAGAAAGTTGAAATAGTTGATTGCATCTTCTACTTTTTAAGAATTACATATTATTATTTTTAACTTTTGGATAATTCTTTTTTGTTTAAGTATTTGATGATATATACTACAATATGTTATCAAAATAGTTGATTGCACCTTTTGTTTCTCTTTTGAATGTTCTAAAAATTTAACATTGTGTTTGTAATTATACACATGGTGACTGGCATGCACTAACCTATAATGTTTGGATATTATAAGTTCAGGACAAAAACATTATACAGACTTCATATAGTTCTGATACACTATTTTTTAAAGTAGCACTGTGTTTTTAATTTGTATAACGAATGGATGAAACGTGTATGAAATACATTTTATATGCATATGTCTATGACTTCAATATTAAATGTTGGATATT
>JAJOOR010024596.1:0-13289 GCA_036250505.1 Solanum acaule | reverse complement strand
AAAGAGAAAATATTTTTACCCATAACAAGAAAAGAAAAAATAGATCCTTCAAAAAGATAAATAAAAAATTCAAAGAGTAGTGCAGATAATAATAGTGAACATTGTTACCCTAACTAAAAAATATCAGGAAAAAGATGATGAAGAGTGTTGCAGATGAACCAGAGATGAAATAACTATAAAATTTTAGATAATAATGGACACTATTGTTACCTTTTGATGAACCAACAACAATGAAATTAGTTTTCCTTAGAGTAACGAGCAACAACAAGCAGCAAAGAGGAAGATGAGCTCAAATTTCCTTCCCAAAGAGCAACGACCGATGATTTTGGCAAGGTTCTCTTCCCACAGAAGGCGCTGCTATATATGTGTATTTAGTGTGGAGAGTGAGTGATTTAATTTGTGTGAGTGAGATTTGTGCACTATAATTTTTTTAATATAAGATAGCGACGAAAAATTCCGTCGCTATGAAATTCCATCGCTATGTATCATACTATAGTTTAAAAATAAAGGTAGTCACAATAAAAAATTTAATAGCAAAAAACTCAATAAAATTAGCGACAAAAGATCCGTTGTTGATTCCGTCGCTAACACTTAAATGTAGCGACGGAGTTAAGTTTATCGCGATTTCCGTCGATAATTATCTAATTTAATAGGCAAAATAAAGGCGCCTAAATTTAGTGATGGATTTTAGTTTTTGTCGCTATTCCGTCGCTATTTTAGGTCCCAATATTTTATTCAAAAATTTAGCGACCAATTTATTTTTCCGTAGCTAATCCGTCGTTGTTTAGCGACAGAATATTGTTTGTCGCTATAATCGGTCACTAAATGCTGTTTTTTTTGTAGTGATAGCAAGGTTTATGTATCACACATATGATTTGGTAGTGTGTACGGATACACATCCTTCTAAATTTGAATAAGGTAGAAGATACATAGTCACACCTAGATACATGATAAATGATACATTTGGTAGAAGTTTTGTGTCAAGTATCAAAACTAATTAAGGTTATGTATCAAAACTAATATTTGAACATGAAATATTGTGCATGATAAAATTGTAATGTATCTTAGTATTGAAACAAAGGCATTATACATTAATTAAGAAACAAAATTAACTTAATACAATAAAAATCTAGTTAATGTATCCCAAATTATAGTCGGAAGATAATTTAGTAATTTGAACACGATACATTGTACATGATGAAATTGTTATGTATCATAATGTTGAAACGAATGCGTTATACATTAATTTAGAAACAAAAACAATTGGATACATTAAAAATTTGAACCCATATATATCAGAAAAAGATGAACAAGAAAAAATCGGAAAAAAAATCAACAATCTGATTTGTTTCGACTTCTCCTTCTCAACATTCACTTTAGAAGACGAATGTACATCCACTTTTTTCTACATTCCCTTTAAAAGACGAATGTACATCCTTTTTCCCCTTCTCCTTCTCAACATTCACTCTTATATCCTTTTTTCACTGTTAATAATGACGTCACCCATGGATCTCGATCTGAAGTCCTTACCAAAGCCAATCAATAATCGGTTGTTTTCGCCTTTTGAGCCTTTTTTCCACTGTCGATTTAGAAGTCGAAGATGCTTCCTTCTTCAAGTAATTGAGTAAGCCCAATTTTGAAATATCGACTTTTATCCATATGTATCAACGATTTTTTAAGATGAAAAACTAAAAAAATAAATTGAAAATTGAAGTTGTGGAAAGAGATCTACCTCTTGAATAACTAAAAATCATTAATTAGAAAGAGAAAGATTTGAAATTCAAAAATGGATTAATGGGGTAATTGTGGAAAAAATTGTGGCGTGAAAAGGGGAGCAAAAAATAGTGGGAATCGAAAGTTGGAGAAGAAGAAAAGGATGGGAGAGATTTATGGAGTGAAATCAGGAAGTGACAAACATGGGTTTGGGGAGTGGGAGGGAGTGGAAGTTATTATCCGATAGTTTTGTGTTACACTCAAAAATAAGGGATTTTGGAAAATTTTAGAAATGGTAGGGAATAATGGAAATTATGGGGGAAAAAGGTGTGTATATGAGTAATTTTTCTTAAATTTTCTAGCGAAAGTACACAAATAATCCGTTTAAGAGGGGGGGGGGGGATCATTTTAAACATATATAATTGATTTTTAAAATTATTAAAGTTTAGTAACTCTATAATATGTAATTGTTACTAAAAAAATCCTAAATTAAATACAAATAAACTTTAATTAAGACCACATAGAAAAAGAAACATAGACCGACTAAATTTACCAAGAAGAAAGAGAGACTAAAAACAAGAAAAACTTATCCAAAGCATGTCTTACGTATAAGTAATTTGAACAATTAATTTGGAGACAAACAGTTAAGCCTCAACAACTATGAATTCAGTCAATTAATAATCATCCAAATAGTTTGATGTTGCTTTACTTTCATTGTGGTATCTGTATTAATTGTAAATCTTGTTGGTATTGAATCACTGATCAAAGAGTAAATTTTGAAAAGACTTTTCATCGATCTATCGGATAGTAAATCACTGGTCAAAGAGCGAACAACATCATGATTTGGTGGGATCTACAAATTTTGAGGTTGGTGAATTGTTTCTTTTTCTTTCCCAAAGATTCAAACAAAATCGAGTTTGGATGTAACTATACAAGATTTGACATATGAATACAAAGGTTAAAGGCTTAATTAAAGGTTACTTAGTAGCCATTTCAAGTTTCATTACTTCTCTTCCATTCCATCGTAGAAGGAAAATGATATTGAAGAATCGATTCATCTTTTAGATATATAACCCCAAAAGACAAATATTGTGATGTTCTAACAAATAGTATATCAAACACTTGATAAGAGAAATTCCCTAAATAAACCAAAGAGAATACTTACTTTTATAATTGTCTAACACTCTGTTAGAATCATTGTTACCCATTGTATTGTATTGTATCATTACTATACCTACAATGTTTGTGTTGATTGTTACTTAAAATGTATTGTATTGTATTGTTAAATTTCGTTGTTACGTAACAATAAAACAACCGATTTGGTGTGTTCCCATTGTTACTTAATTTCTTTTTCCAATTATATCTTTACATAATATTTCAAAATACTATTTTACCCTTTACCTTATATTATTTAATTCTAGACAAACCTCCTACCCTAGAATAATTAAGGATATTTTAGTAAATTTATAAATTACAATACAGTACGATACAATCAAACCAAACAAATAAAATATTATTAAACAACAACAAATAATATAGTCTAGTCAAATATTGTATCTACCATACAGTATAGTACAATAGAGTACAATACAATACAATATATTATGAAACAATGGGTAACAATTATCCAAACAGAGTGCAAGGCACCCTTTTTTTGAACTTTCTCATTATGGGTGGCAAAATGGTCAACAAAGTAGGAATTGTTAGTCAACTCTATACCTACTTTTAAGATCTTGAAATAAATTACTTATTATAGAACGTGTTGTTTTTGCCACCTATTGTTATTATGCAAGTTTTAAGAAATTAAATTGTTTGTTAGGAAAAGAGTTGAACCATTTCAATGCATTGTCAAGAAAAGGTCGGTTAACGCTCATTTGAGTTTTACCCTTTTCAATCAATTTTTAGTTTGACTTTGTTAGCTAATTACAGATTTTTCACCTAACACTTTCTAATCCCTGCATGGGTGTATACAGTCCAATAGCAAAGAGATAGACACTTGTTAAATTAAACTATAAAGTTAACAGTTAACACCTTCGATCTAGAAAAATACTATGAAAAGTAAAAACGGAATGGTGGGGATGGGGGCGGTATACATGAGGTGCATTAGAGGGTGAGGATAGATACAATCAATGAAAATTGCAATTCACGAAACTTATTTTTTCTATTTCTACCTGAGAGAAGTCAGTTTCATTATTATTAAGAAACTTATTTTTTCTTAAAGAAAATGTTTTGCAAATTTCTTTTGACCAATTGAACATGAAAAAAATGGCTTCAGTGGCTTAGCTAAGGATCATGAAATGTACTTCAGTGGCTTTTTTAAAAGCTTTATGGATCGTTTGGGGATTAATTAA
Organism: Solanum acaule; assembly: GCA_036250505.1. Lineage (NCBI taxonomy): Eukaryota > Viridiplantae > Streptophyta > Magnoliopsida > Solanales > Solanaceae > Solanum > Solanum acaule. The sequence goes on along the minus strand of JAJOOR010024596.1, from coordinate 9,225 downwards.
AGTTATGTAAGTATTAGTAATGTAGGAATTAACTAGGTAAGGTTTAGTTATTCTATTTGTTACTCTGTATAAACTCATAATTTAAACATGTTTTAATTATATATGGGATGATAAATTAATAAGCATATGCTAAATTTTATACATAGCAACTGAAATATTAATTATGCTAATTTAAATACATAAATAATTTATGACTTCCTAGCTAACGAGCAATCAAAACGATCCTCCTTAAGTAAGTAATGAAATTTTTTAAAACATGTGGTCTAAATAAGTATTGGATCTATGGCTATAAATGATACTCATTAAAAGTAAAATGAAGATTTTAAAATTAAATTTATCGGTTATTCTTTTGTACTAGTAGTCAAAGAACTATTACTCTTGTACTTTGAGTATCGTGTCACTATTTAATATTTTTTTCACTTTGAGAATCCTATTATTTTCTTATAGTTATATATTTTTCTTTTTTTTAGTATATGATCTATTATACTTCCGTTAATATTTTTCTTGGACTTCTTTACTGTCATTTTTTTTCCTGTTTTGTAACACTTTTACTTGAACCAAATTAAAGGTTATCAGAAATAACTTTTGTATCTCTTCAAGGTAGGGGTAAAAGGTATGCATACACATTAATTTTTTCAGACTTTCTTTGTGAAGTTACACTTAATTGTTATTATAGATCGTCACTAAAATACAAAAATAATATTATTTTTTCTCGAATATACATACTAAAAAGTAAAGTATGTCACGGAAGAACAATACATTATCATAATAAGAAGACAAATGAAATTATCTTATGTAAGTAATAAAAGAGTACTTGCACCTATAAATACCCTTTCTAACTAGCCACTATTATCATCACAAACCAACTTTTGGCTGATCTTTTAGAATTAAACACCACCAACAACAACATCATCATATTCATTCTTCATGGAATACTCAACAAGTAGTCTCATCAACTCATTTCAACCCAAAGAAAAACACACAACCTTATTCAACCACCAAATTTCAGCTAGAATCCGTCTAGCCACAGAACTAGACATACCTAATCTTCACAAACTTGTAACACAAATGGCAGAATACCATGGCCTATCACAAATATTCACTACCACAGAAACATCGCTTTACAACAATTTATTCAAATCACCAAATCTGCCTTTTCACTCTCCAACAGCCCTCATCTTAGAAATATCTCCCAACCCTTTCCCTCAAACAAACCATACTACTACGAATTTCGTCCCTATTATCAAGAACAATTACAATTTTGATAATTTAGAAATCCTGGACCACGAACTCGAGACTTATAGGTCCAAATTTAATGGTCACGATGATAATAGTAAGACTTGTAACGTTTATGTAGCAGGACATGTACTTGTTTATCCTACCTATAATGGTTTTTTTGAGAAACCTGGATTGTTTTTAGACCAAATGTTTGTGAGGAAGTGTTATAGAGGGATGAAGTTTGGGAAATTGTTGTTTTCTGCTGTTGCAATGCAAGCTGATAAAATGGAAATGGGGATGGTTGATTGGCTTGTGGCTGATTGGAATGAAGAAACTATTAATTTCTATGAGAAAATGGGAGCTCATTATATTCCTGAATATAGGCTTTGTAAATTGTATGGTGATCAACTTCAAGCATTTGGTAAGAAATCCGACTGATGAGCCGAGGGTTTATCAGAAATAATTTTTCTATCACCATAAAATAGGGATAACTTATTATCCTCTTAGATCTCATTTATGGAATCATATTGTCTATGTTATTGTTGTTGTAATTGATGTAGGTTTTTAGCACCCCGTGCATTGCGTTTCGTATGTACTTAGCTCATATTTCTACAATCTTAATTTGTATTACGTTTATTGGGAATATTATAGTGATGTTACATGGTTGACTTCTTGAAAAAAATCTAGTGACACAAATCAGGGTTACGTTGTTTCAGATTTTTTGTTAGGAATGTGTCCCAACTACATATCTATTTTATAAGGAAGATGAAAAAAAATTATACTTCCTCTATTTCAATATACTTGTGGTGTTTTTCATTTACACATACTTCGAGAAAATACTAATTAGAATTAAGATTTGACTAGTTTAAATGTTTAATCATATTTATATCTTAAAATATAATCTCTGATTTTCATTGAATATATATATATACCCCATTTATGTACTATAATTGAGGTATTTATAGTCTTCACAAACAATTACTATCAAAAAAAAAAATGCAACTTCTAAAAATGGCAAGTATTTTAAGACAAATATTTTAACAAGAACAAGAATATTTTGACACAAATATAGTACAAACAATGTAAAAAAAAAGGTACATTTTCTAATTGAGAATCGTTTTACTTACAAATAGATGAATCCAAAGCATAAGATAATTATTTATATTCATGTTAGTCTCATTATTTAGGAATATGTTGTTTTTCTTTTTTTGCCAGCAAAATTATAGGTAAGAGAACCTGAAGTAGTATATTATATCTTAGTAGTGCAAAAGAGGATAGTCAAACCTTCTACGATACAAAAACAGATTGTATGGCTTAATTTGTTATAACGAGAGCAAAAAGAGGTTTCTTTATATGAGGGAATATAATGTCTTAGAATTTATTTCTCTCAACCTCTGGCCTATACAAAAATATAGAAGTAATTAACTGACATAGAAGTTAGTTTTATCGTATCTTTATCTAAAATTTGGAAGTTGAATTTGTCCAACTGAAAAAAAAAATTAACTTGCAGCTTATAGAAAAACGAAGTTTTGACCAAAATAAGCTATTTTAAAAACCAATTCACCAAACTAATACGCTTTTTAATTTTTTTACAAAAGTAGTATAAACGTACTTCATGGTAACGTTTTAGGTTATTTTTATTTTAAAAATTCAACGGACAAAAACTGACGGAGCTGACGACGTTAAATGAATAAACGTTACTATGAGTAACGTTTTAGGTGTAAAACGTTACTCACGATAACGTTTATTGAGAATCCAATCATGTCAACCCTGCAAGTGCAGAATCAAATCCTGCAAATTTAAAACGTTACTCACAGTAACGTTTCAGTAGTAAAACGTTACTATTTTACTAAGAATCCAATCACGGGTCTTCGACTCCTGCAAATTTAGCTATAAAACATTACTCATAATAACGCTTTACCTCAAAAACGTGACTGTCAATTACAACACTCTGTTAAAGTCATATTCCTCCATTTTTTAAACTGACCACATGTGATTATAAAATAAATGTTGATGTAAGGAATATTTTGCTTATTCCAACAATATTCAACAAAACTTTTACTTGTGTTGCCCATTGTTAAAATAACATTCACAAAACTTCATCAAGTATGAATTAAATAAGTCAAGTTTATCATATTATTAAGAGATTTTTTAAAAATAATATTAATAAATTAGAAAGATAATTTTAAAGCTATAGTAAGAACTTAACATAATATGAGTAACATTTTATAGCTAAATTTGCAGGAGTCGATGACCCGTGATTGTATTCTTAGTAAAATAGTAACGTTTTACACCTAAAACGTTACTGTGAGTAACGTTTTAAATTTGCAGGACTTGATTCTGCATTTGCAGGGTTGACGTGATTGGATTCTCAATAAACGTTATTGTGAGTAACGTTTTACACCTAAAACGTTACTCACAGTAACGTTTATTCATTTAACGTCGTCAGCTCCGTCAATTTTTGTCCGTTGAATTTTTAAAATAAAAATAACCTAAAACGTTACCATGAAGTACGTTTATACTACTTTTGTAAAAAATTTAAAAAGCGTATTAATTTGGTGAATTGATTTTTAAAATAGCTTATTTTGGTCAATGCCTCTAGAAAAACTGATAAAAGAACTTGGAAGTTATTTTGCCCTTGATTTGTTTCTTCGCAACAATGAAAAATCTGAGCTATTTACTCAATGAGACTATAATACTCAAATTGGAACTATTGATTATTTTACAATAACTCTAAAGTAAAGTAAGGAAACTTAGTTAAAAACTCTCATTGGATAAGAAAGAATGTATTAGATAAAGTGCAACCAAATTCATAGACAAGGCTAAATCATATCTTATTTTAGAATTTGTGTCTCGTGCTCTTATTTAGTAACGTGATCTACATTGTATTATAGTTGCTTTTATTTTTGTGTAATCACTGAATTAATTATTTGGTGAATTTCATAACACAAATGTACGATTTAGAATAAACTGATTAGGTCTGACTTTAATATGTAAGTATTTTCTAGATTTGCCCTTATTTACTACAATCTCTGGGAGGACTCATTAAAACTAGTGGCTTAAAGCCAATTTTTAAAAAAGACTTATATCAATTTGTTTTTCGTACTTGTTTATAACGTATTATCCTTAAAAGAATATACAATTTCAATTTCACATGTTAATATTGTTGCTATTGATTCAAGTTAATAAGATGTTACCATGTACTTGCGAGACAGTTTGTTTGATTTGTTTTATAAAATTTTATTTACTAATATGAAAATGTGATAGTTATTCTAATAATTTTTTTATTATAACAATGTGCAATATTTTTTACACAAATATTTTTTACTTTTTTTCTACAACCTAAAATATCATCTAATTGAAAACTAAATAATTAAATTTACAATAAATTCTGAAAATTGAGACCTAAAATTTTTAGATGTCTAAAGTAAAGGCTTCACTAGCCTCCTCTTGAGGCATGCACAGTATTCTTACATTGTAATTTTGATATTTATGATAAGTTTTGGTTGAGATGGGTGCTATAGTAAACTTGGTTGACCTTGATTCAAAACTCGACTTAATTTAGTACCGTAACAAATTTGATTGAGCTCGATTCGACGTCCAAACCTAATAATGTACCTAACAAGTGAGTAGAACACTTTTTGATACAAATTTATTGTGAAACTGCTATTGAACTTTATTCTTGTCTCATAATTAAATTACATTTTTTTTGTAAATACCAAATTGCACCAACAAATTAAAACGTAACCACAAATTTTGCAATAAATTAAAAGGAAGTAATCAATATTTGTGATGAGGACAAACACAATTATGTATGCCTATGTCATTTGCAAGACAAGGAGGTTGAACCTTATTTCCATCTTGGTGCCAAATCAACCTTTTCTTAGCAAATTCACTTACAAAATTCTCAAGAATTTGAGTTGTAACACCAGGCATAACAACTACATGTGTCATGTCTCTTTCACATGAGAGTTGCCATTTATGAATAAACTCTTGTTCCAATGGTCTCTCAAAAACAACAGTGATGCTATGTTCATTCAGCATCGCGCTTATTCCTGAATTTTGAAGGCTGTCTTTTAAATAACGAGCATTTTCTATGCACCTTTTAGCATCGTCTTGAAGTGTAGTGTGACATTTTTTGCTCAAACTATACCATAAGAAAATTGGTGCATGACCACCTCGACTACCAGAAATTGTGGCATCTATTGAAGCAATATACTCAATATTTCTTGAGAGTATGTCAACGTGCTTTTTTCTTGCTATTTGTATGCCACAAGGCATTGGACATCCCAAGAATTTGTGGCCGGAGACACTTACACTTCCAATTTCCTTCTTGAAGGTAATTTTAGGTGCCTATATATAATCATCAACATTTTATTTTTAATATCATTAAAAGCATATAAGAAATGTAAAATAAAATTATACTATAATAAATAAAAGATTTTGTGCCAAATTATTTAGTAATAGTACTATAAATGCGTGACAATAATAAATATGAATATTTATAATCAACACTCTATATCATTAAAGGACTTTAACGACTCTAGATACAATAACATTAACTCAATTACCGCTAAGTGGTACTTGATGAACCAATAATGATGACAAGAGGAATATATATATAAGGTGAATCTCTTACATCTTTTAGGAAAGGTAGTATAAGTCCACATAATGCTGCATCACAATGGATGTAGAACTTATCTTGAGAGTAACCACACTCTTTAAGTGTCTCAATAACAACATCAAGGTTATCAATTCCTCCTTTGAACGTGGTTCCTACAAAAAAAACATTGATTCAATTTGTGATAGAAGTATATAAAGACAAGAGAAGATCGCTAGAATGATAAACATCCTCCACCTTCAAGTTGGTTCGTGTCATTCACTAGGAGGGGGTTAAAAGAAATAGAAGTATATATAGTTACTACACTAGGCTATTCTAGAAATTTTACTCAAAAATCTATGATATCTTTAAAAAATCAACTTAAATATTTTTCACAAATATTTATTAGGTACCAATATTGAGATGGAGAATAGCAGGTTTGTTTTTGTTGAGAAGTAACTTTGATCTTAAATCATTATAATCCATCTCCCCAGTTAACAAGGTCCCAATAACTTCACATTCCATTTTATACATTCTTGCAGCTTTCAAAACTGAATAATGTGATTCTCCTGAAGCATATAGAATTCCATCTGGAAATTGCTCTCTCCTGCACGTACCAAATTAAAAATCGATCGAGGATATATATATATATATATATATATATATATATATATATATAACATGATTCCAAACATAATATAATTATATAAACTAAAGATCGATAATATGAGCAAGCTGACCCTAGTAAAATGCCATGAAGGTTTCCTTCCGTGCCACAATGTGTAACGTAACCCCAATATTGATCCTTTTCGATTTCCCAAAGTTTGGAAAACCAATCCAAAACTCCAACTTCAAAGTGTCTTGAGTGCATTCCATAGTTGTTTTCAGTGAAAGGATCACCAAAATTGTTCAAGTGATATCGTAGAAGAGGAGCTAATGCAACGTATTCATCACAATAAATGTTATGAGGATAACCTGCATCCATGCAATGCCACAACAATACTTTGTCAAAAACATACACTATTCCCTCCGTACTCTACTTGGCACGGAAGTTAAGAAAGTAAAGAAAACTTTTGAATATCTTGTGGACTTAAAGTAAAGGTGTCATGTAGAATATATCAGAATGGTATTTAATGTTGTGGTTTTAAACATGTCGAATAAAAATTGAAATTAAAGAGTCTTTAAAAATTAAGGAAAGAGCCAGGAGGCGATATTCTTTTTTAAACAAACTAAAAGGGATAAGGGTCTGAAAAAATATCCCAACTTTGGTCGAATTTGATGTTGCGATACTAAACTTTCATGAGGACCTATTACCTCCCTAGACTATTTAATACCGTATTTTAAACATATATATTTACCCATGTGGACATTAAAAATAATGCAAAATTATAAATAGTAATGTGTCCACGTAGGCACATATATACCTTTAAAATACACTATTAAATAGTTCAGGGGGTAAAAAATACGGTATTAAATAGTCTAGGGAGGTAATAAGTCCTCATAAAAGTTTAGTATCGCAACAGCAAATTCGACCAAAATTGGGGTATTTTTCAGACCCTTATCCCTAAAAGGAAAGTAAGAAAAACAAATTGAAAAGGAGGTAGAAGTAGAACTATTCCCTCTGATCCGTCTCAAAATACTTGTGTTTTTTCATTTACACGCCTCTAATTAATTAAGAAATCATTAATTAGGAGGGGTGTTTGACTATGTTTATCCTTATTTATGTCTTAATATGGAGTAGTAATTTTTTTGATGCATGCATGGTCCAAAATCATGCATAAGTTAATTACTTATTATTCTTGGTACATATTTCATTGGCAATTGATGTGTATTAACTTAGTTTAAATACGTACGAATAAGAAAATTAAGAATAATGTTGTTAAATAGGGTAATTACCTAGAAGCATGGTGGCTCTTTCATCAAGAATCTTCATATAATCATGTAGTAGATGAGTAGTTGAATCCAAATTAAGCTCCCCTAAAGCATGGCCATTAATAATGTTGTTAACTTGTACTAATTGTGAATTATGCCAACCATCATTAATGCTAATCACATCTCCATCTTCTAATACTGGATCATGGCAACCATTTGATAAAATTTTCACCTGCATATATCCCCCAGAACTATAGTAATTAATATTGATTCGTCGATGACATTATTATATCAACTACGTACAATAACAACAATACATAACAATATGTGTATATTTCGAAACGGAATATATATATATATATATAGTATAGTACTATAAGATAATCTAAAAGTACATAGTATACGTACCTTGTTTGGATTGAGACCTTCCATTCTTAAACAAGAGATTTTTTTGTACGTATGTTGTATAAATATATATCGAAGAGTAAATATGACTCTAAGGTTGTTGTTTCATATATATATATATATATATATAGGGGAGCTAGAGCCTAGATGTCATATATTTCTTCCTTTAGACTTAGAAAAAAAAAAAAAAACGTACGTCTATGTTTGATCACGTTTAACATTTTAGTATCCAGCTATGAATGATTTTTTTTTTCTTCTTTTGAAAAATGTAATGGTCAATCTTTGAATTCTTAAGTCCATTACATTTTTCAAAAGAAGAAAAAAAAAATCATTCATAGTTGGATACTAAAATGTTAAACGTGATCAATCACAGACGTACGTTTCATTATTTTTCTTTTTTCCAAGTCTATATAGAAGTTACTAAGTACATGTTTTGCCATCAAAACAAATAATTTAACCGTCCAATTTCTAACACTCAAATTTAATCTAAATAAGATCAAATTTAAAATAAAAGTTTCATACATCATAAACATCAACAAACTATATATAAAACTAACATGGGTTGTGGTGCACTGGTGGGAGTGCTTCACCCTTAACCAGAGGTCTCGAGTTCGAGCCCTGGGTATGGACAAAAATTATGTTGAGTCATACATCATAAACATCAACAAACTATATATAAAACTAACATGGGTTGTGGTGCACTGGTGGGAGTGCTTCACCCTTAACCAGAGGTCTCGAGTTCGAGCCCTGGGTATGGACAAAAATTATGTTGAGTCATACATCATAAACATCAACAAACTATATATAAAACTAACATGGGTTGTGGTGCACTGGTGGGAGTGCTTCACCCTTAACCAGAGGTCTCGAGTTCGAGCCCTGGGTATGGACAAAAATTATGTTGAGTCATACATCATAAACATCAACAAACTATATATAAAACTAACATGGGTTGTGGTGCACTGGTGGGAGTGCTTCACCCTTAACCAGAGGTCTCGAGTTCGAGCCCTGGGTATGGACAAAAATTATGTTGAGTCATACATCATAAACATCAACAAACTATATATAAAACTAACATGGGTTGTGGTGCACTGGTGGGAGTGCTTCACCCTTAACCAGAGGTCTCGAGTTCG
>JAJOOR010024593.1:0-11903 GCA_036250505.1 Solanum acaule | reverse complement strand
CGAAGTCTGAGCGGAGAGGCTCTAGAGTGGTTTACGTCTCATGCAACGAGACAGTGGTCTAGTTGGAACGTTTTGGCTAAGGACTTCATCGAACGATTCGCCTACAATATAGAAATCGTTCCTGATCGTTACTCCTTGGAGAAGATGAAGCAGAAGCCGACCGAAACTTACAGAGAATTCGCATAAAGATGGCGAAAGGAGGCAGCTAGAGTTAGACCTCTTATGTCAGAAAAGGAAATTGTCGAAGTGTTTGTGCGGGTGCAAGAGCCCGAATATTATGACAGAATCATGTTACTCGTTGGAGAAAAATTTGCTGAGATAGTCAAGGTAGGTGAGACTATCGAAGATGGATTGAGAACCGGGAAGATTGCCCGTATTGTTGCCTCGCCCGAATCTTCGGGATTGTTGAAGAAGAAAAGAGAGGATGTGTCATCTATCTCTTATGAGGGGAAGAAGACCCCAAGGAAATCCTCATCATACCATGGTCGTTCTCGACCTTCACAGAGTTCATACCCGGCTTGTTATTCACAGGCTGATTACCAGAATACCCCTCCCCCCAGTTACCAAAATACCCCCCCCTCCCAGTTATCAAAATATTCCCCCTCCTAATTACCAAACTCCCCCTCTACTATCTACCAAACTCCCCCTCTAGTTTACCAAACCTCATCTCATCAACACCGAAATGCCGCCCCCAATTGTGCCAACATTCAGACAAATTACCAAACTCCTCCCCCAATGTACCAAACCCCAGCTCCACTTTACCAAAATGCCCCCTCGAACTACCAAGCTCCACAACCAAACTACCAAACCAACTCATATCCCAGATATCAAGCCTTCTGTCCGAATGCTCCAAAATATCGCCAAATGCCTCCCCCTCAACAAGGCAATTACGATCCCTCCCGTCCTAGATTTGAGAAGAAGCCTGCTAGAATTTTCACTCCGCTCATTGAAAGCCGAACAAAGCTGTTCGATCGATTAACTGCAGCAGGATATATTCATCCAGTGGGGCCTAAGCCGGTTGACACTAGCTCAAAGTTTTACAGACCTGATCAGAGGTATGCGTATCACTCCAACAGTGTCAGACATGATACCGAGGACTGTATCAACCTGAAGCATAAGATCCAAGACCTGATTGACCAGAACGTGGTCTCTCTTCAGACAGTCGCGCCCAATGTCAATAGTAATCCTTTGACAAATCATGGAGGCGCCACTATCAATATGATAGAGACGGATGATGACTAGTGCGTGATAAAGACAATAGTTCTAATTGCTCCTAATGAACTGGAAAAGAATGTAGCTTCGTTGAGCATCAAAGAAAAGAAAGAGTTTGTGATTCTGACATCCGAGAAGGCTGTTGCCTTGGTGCCACGAGAAACTCTTACCCAACCAAAGTTTGTGATTGAAACGACGGTTACCCAGGGTATGACCAGATCTGGCAGGTGCTACACACCGGAAGAGTTAGCTCAATAAGGGCAGAAGAAGGACCAAACAAAAATGCCGATTAGTGAAGCCGAGGCTGAGGAGTTTTGAAGAAAAATGCAGCCAAAAGATTATTCAATTGTGAAGTATTTGGAGAAGACACAAGCTCAGATTTCTGTATGGGCTTTGTTGATGAGTTCACAACTACATAGGCAAGCGTTGATGAAGGCTTTGGATGATACTTATGTTTCTGTGGGTACTAATAGTGACAATCTAGAAGCCATGGTAAACCAGGTCATCCGAGGACACCGAATTAGTTTTTGTGACGAAGAGCTGCTCTTTGAAGGCAGGATGCACAACAAAGCTCTTCACGTCACCACTATGTGTCAGGACAAGATAATAAATCGCATCTTGGTTGATGACGGATCCAGTCTTAATATTTTCCCACTTTCCACTCTGAGGTAGCTAAAATTTGATTTGGGAAAGCTTCACCAGAACCAAGTCAATGTGAGGGCTTTTGATGGAGTGCAAAGAGACACATTGGGTGCGGTGAACTTGGATATTCAGGTGGGTCCTGCGGAATTCAACGTCGAGTTCCAGGTGTTGGATATCAACACCAGTTACAACCTGCTTCTGGGAAGACCGTTCATTCATATGGCTGGGGCTGTTCTGTCTACCCTTCACCAACTAATGAAGTTTGTTTGGAAGGACCAGGAATTGGTCATTTATGGTGAAGGGAGTCATTCCAATGGGTATGCACCGATCGTTGATGATGTTTCTCGAGGTTGTGATTTTTACACGGTGGAGCTGGTAAATGCCACCGGTGATGACTTGGCTCCACAGTCTCCTATGCCTACCGTGTACAAAATGATTGCTACCGTCATGCTCTAGAGTGGTTTCGAACCAGGTTTCGGATTGGGAAAGCACTTTCAAGGAATTGTCGAGCCTGTCCAAATGCCAAAGGAGCAAAGTTTGGTATGGGGTATGCGCCCACGGATGTTGATGAAGCAGAGATGAAGAACAAGAGTATTGATCAAGCATTGGCCAGGCCAATTCCTCATCTGTACTAGTCATTTCCAGTACAATAAAATGTCAACAATGGTGGTCTCGGGGAAGGAATCTGGGGCCTTTTTGAAGAGATTGATGCGGTCATCGAGGAAGAGGCTGGGACATCAGGCATCCGTGATGCAGAACCTGAGGAGCGATTGCAGAACTGGACCTCCACACCACTCCCGATTTCCCTCTCATCTAGGTAGAAAAGACATGTGTCTTTGTTTATTTTAAAATCGGTGGTAGTTCGGAAGAGGCCCGAGACCCACCCTTTATGCAGTTTTATTTGTTTGAAGTTTTTTAAATTCCCTTGTGATGTTTAAAAAAGCAAAATGGCCCTCGGCCATGGCTAAAGTTTGTGCTTGTTTTTTCAATTTAAATGAAAGCCTCTTTTATCAAAAATTATTTATTTATCTGTTTATATTTTACTTTCCTAACTTTGTTTGTTTATGATTTCAGTAATATTAATTTAAAACCTGCCAATGTCATGTCATGTCATGAACCGAGTGACCGAAATGAGACAGGTGATGATGAGTGTGAGGAATATGAAGAAGAAAATGAGGTACCCAAACATGTTGCTGAGGAGTTTTGACAATTCGAGAATCAACACAAGCCAAATCTTGAAGAAACTGAAACTGTGAATCTCGGAGATGAGGAATGTGTCAAAGAAGTCAGAATCAGTGTCCATCTGACTGAAGCCCAAAGAAGAGACCTGGTTCGTTTGCTCAGGGAGTACATTGATGTATTTGCCTGGTCTTATAAAGACATACCAGGGCTGAGCACGAATATGGTGTCCCACAAGTTGCCGATTAATCCAGATTTCAGCCTAGTAAAACAAAAGACTCAGAAATTCAAGCCTGAGTTGAGTTTGAAGATCAAAGAGGAGATTACAAAACAGATCGAGTCTCAGGTAGTGGAAGTGACGCAATATCCGACTTGGTTAGCCAATGTTGTTCCGATTGCCAAGAAAGATGGAAAAATCAGAATATGTGTTGACTACAGAGATCTCAACAAAGCTAGCCCGAAAGATAATTTTCCATTGCCAAACATTCACATCCTCATTGATAACTGCGCTAAGTATGAGATGCAGTTATTTGTGGATTGTTATGCAGGTTACCACCAGATCCTGATGGACGAAGAAGATGCAGAAAATGCAGCTTTCATCACGCCTTGGGGTGTATATCATTATCGGGTGATGCCGTTTGGTCTCAAAAATGCTGGTGCTACTTACATGAGGGCTATGACGACCATTTTTCATGATATGATTCACAAGGAGATTGAGGTGTATGTAGATGATGTCATAATCAAGTCCCGCGAGAGTTCGGATCACTTGACTCACTTGAGAAAATTCTTTGATCGTCTACGCCAATACAATTTGAAGTTAAATCCCGCCAAATGTGCTTTTGGAGTGCCAGCTGGCAAATTGTTGGGATTTATAATCAGCAGGAGGGGCATTGAGCTTGACCCTTCCAAGATCAAGGCGATCCAAGAATTACCTCCTCCGAAGACCAAGAAAAAGGTGATGAGCTTTTTAGGAAGGTTGAACTACATCAGCCGGTTCATAGCTCAATCCACCGTGGTGTGTGAGCCCATCTTTAAGCTATTGAAAAAAGATGCCTCGACCAAGTGGACCGGAGAATGTCAAACTGCTTTTGATGCCATCAAGAACTATTTGTCCAGTCCGCCGGTGTTGGTCCCTCCGTCAGAAGGGAGTCCGTTATTGCTATATTTGTCTGTCTCAGATAACGCATTGGGATGCGTGCTTCGTCAACATGACGAAACTGGGAAGAAAGAGTGAGCCATTTATTACTTGAGCAAAAAGTTCACTCCATATGAGGCTCGTTACACTCTTTTGGAGAGAACATGCTATGCTTTGACTTGGATCGCTCAAAAGTTGAGACATTATTTGTCTTCTTATACCACATACCTCATTTCCAGGATGGACCCGTTGAAGTATATTTTCCAGAAAGCAATGCCAACCGGAAAGTTGGCTAAATGGCAAATGCTTTTGAGTGAGTTTGACATTGTGTATGTGACTCAGAAGCGATAAAGGCGCAAGCCTTGGCTGATCATCTTGCAGAGAATCCAGTTGATGAAGAGTACGAACCGCTCAAGACTTATTTTCCCGATGAGGATGTTTCGTTTGTTGGTGAGGATATTTCTGAAGCGTACCCTAGTTGGAGAGTGTTCTTTGATAGAGCGGCGAATCATCAAGGGAAAGGAATCGGAGCGGTCTTAGTGTCAGAAACCGGTCAGCACTATCCTATGGCGGCTAAACTCCGATTTGAATGCACGAACAACATGGCTGAGTATGAAGCTTGCATCCTCGGTCTGAAGATGGCAATTGATATGAATGTCCACGAGTTGCTGGTTATTGGAGATTCAGATTTGCTGATTCATCAGGTTCAAGGGGAATGGGCTGTGAAGAATCCAAAGATCACACCGTATGTGCGGTATATACAAAAGTTGTGCAAAAGATTTCACAAGATTGAGTTCAGACACACTCCCAGGACACAGAATGAGTTGGCCGATGCTCTTGCCACCATCGCCTCAATGGTCAAACATCCAGATACAAGTTATATTGATCCAGTGGATATAGAGGTAAAAGAACAGCATGTCTATTGTTCACATGTTGAAGCGGAACCAGATAGTTTGCCTTGGTATTTTGACATCAAGAAGTATTTAGAGGACGGGACTTATCCTGAGAATGCAACGTTCAACCAGAAGAAGTCGATACGCCGTATGGCCCTCAATTTCTTCGCAAGCGGGGAAATCCTTTATAGGAGGACTCCAGATTTAGGTCTTCTCAGATGTGTGGATGCTAGTGAAGCTGCGAAGCTTCTGGAATAGATACATGTCGGAGTTTGTGGTACTCATATGAATGGACTCACTTTGGCGAGGAAGATCCTCCGGGCCAGTTATTTTGGATGACTATGGAGCATGATTGTTGCAAGTTTCTGTAGAAATGTCATAAATGTCAGGTGCATGGAGATTTGATTTGAGTGCCACCTCATGAACTAAATGACATGAGTTCACCTTGGCCATTTGTAGCTTGGGGTATGGATGTCATTGGCCCAATAGAGTCAGTCGCCTCTAATGGACACAGATTCATTTTGGTTGCCATTGACTACTTCACCAAGTGGGTGGAAGCAGCTTCGTACAAGTCGGTAACCAAGAAAGTTGTAGCTGATTTGGTTCGCAACAATTTGATATGCAGGTTCGGAGTACCCAAATCCATCATCACTGATAACGGAGCAAATCTCAACAGTCACTTGATGGGAGAGATATGTGAACAATTCAAGATTACCCACCGAAACTCAACCGCTTATCGTCCCCAAATGAATGGAGTCGTAGAAGCCGCCAATAAGAACATAAAGAAGATTTTGAGGAAAATGATTGATAATCGCAAAGGTTGGCACGAGATGTTGCCATATGCTTTGTTGGGTTACCGAACGACTGTCAGAACATCAGTTGGAGCTACTCCATATTTGTTAGTATATGGAACAGAAGCAGTTATACCTGCAGAAGTTGAAATACCTTCATTAAGAATCATCCAAGAAGCTGAATTGAGTGATGCTGAATGGGTTCGCAAGTGGATTGATCAGTTAACATTGATTGGTGAGAAGAGAATGGTTGCTGTTTGTCATGGACAACTGTATCGACAAAGAATGATTCGTGCTTTCCACAAGAAAGTAAGAGCCAGAATGTTTGAGATTGGTCAGTTGGTTCTCAAACGTATTTTCCCTCACCAGGATTAATATAAAGGGAAATTTGCACCAAATTGGCAAGGACCCTACATGGTTCGCAAAATATTATTTGGAGGTGCCTTGGTCCTGTCGGAGATGGATGGCACCGAATGGCCGAAACAATCAACTCAGATGCTGTCAAGAGATATTATATGTGAAGTTTATGTTTGTATTTTCTGTCATTTCCTTGTAATCGTTTTGTTTGCTTGTATTCGCTTCGTTTAAAATTTTACCCCTATGTAATGAACTACGTCTGACCTGAATTCTCAAGAATGAGATACGTAGGCGGCCTATGTCGGCCTCGGTCACCCCTTTATCCTCTATAATGTTTATTTGTATTTGAACTACGTTCGACCTGAATTCTCAAGAATGAGATACGTAGGCGGCCTATGTCGGCCTCGGTCGGGTTTCTTTTTATTTTATTTTTATTTTTGTTAATCCTTGAGGGGGAACTACGTTTGACCTGATTCCTTCCTCAATGGGATACGTAGGCGCCACAAGGGTTCGGTCATATCTCCTGTAAGATTTCTATTTTTTCTCTTTACGATAGAAACTGGGACAGAATTTTTGAGAGGGACTTGAAAATTCTCAAGAAAGAGATCTCTCCAACAAAGTCAAGACTGAAGTTACTTTGAGATTTGCAACTGGGACATAATTTTTTAGAGGATCCCAAAAATTCCGTGATTTACTCACCAACGGTTCGAGATAAGCCAAGACAATTAACTAGGACAGAAATTTTTGAGGATGACCACAAAATTTTCGATAAGATTTAGCGAGAGTTTAGAACAACTTTGAATACTTCCCAACAAGTAATCAGATGGACCTCAAGGCATCAACCTCAAAGACGTTCGCCAAAGCTCGACGTGACATGACACTTGGCAGCGACCTTTTCCAAATATTCCTTTTTGAAAATCTATTTTTCTTAAAAACTTTTATTTCGTGTCTAAATCATTTTGCATAAATATGTTTTGTCTTATCTATCGAGAAGCGGGAGATCAGAAAAATCAATCGGAAATAGTTAGACAAGGAGCAGACCACCGAAGAGATCAACACAGATCAGTTCATTTTTAAACTGACAATTTTTCTGTGGATGCAGGTCTATAGGTTTACCTCAAAATCAGCATATTTCACCATTCAATGAACATGGAGAAGTCAAAAGGGCGAAGAGCTCCCAAAATTGACAATTTTTCTGTGGATGCAGGAAAAGTTTTTATGCTTCTTATGCCAAAGAATTGGGAATATGAGTAGCATTATGTCATTCAAATCCTCAGCAAAGCGAGGATCATAATGAACATTGCAACTATTGTTCGGAGATGGAAGAAATGAAAACCACGAAGAGAGCGATATTATTATTTTCCAGTGACTAAAGATACCTGGAAGACGTGTATCTGCATTATCTTTTCAAATATGATAATATTTTTACCCTGAAGGTTATTTATATTGTATTGTCGAATGAGACGATACCACTACCCGGAGAGTCATTTATATCGTATTGTCAAATGAGATGATACCACTACTCCGAGGATCATTTTTATTTATATTGTCGATTGAGACGATATCACTATCCGGAGAGTCATTTATATCGTATTGTCAAACGAGATGATACCACTACTCTGAGGGTCATTTTTATTTATATTGTCGATTGAGACAATACCGCCATCCAAAAGATACCTAGAAGATCACATATGTTGCTCGGTGAAGCATCATCTTCGTTCGATATCAAGGAGGCATCATCATCAAAAGATTCATGCATTGAAAGAGAAGGAAATCATGCATAGCAAGAGAAATATTCATGCATTACAAGAGAAGGAAATCATGCATAGCAAGAGAAAGAGGCATGCATTACAAGAGAAAGAAGTCATGCATTGCAAGAGAAGGAAGCTCATGCATAGCAAGACGAGAGATTCATGCATTGCAAGAGAAAAAAGTCATGCATCGCGGAGAAGTTATGCATAGCAAGAGAAAGAAGTCACGCATCGCGGAAAAGTCATGCATCGCGGAGAAGTCATACATTGCAAGAGAAGATTCATACATCGCGGGAAAAGGATTCATGCATTGCAAGAGAAGATTCATGCATCGGGAAAAGAGATTCATACATCGCGGGAAAAAGATTCACGCATCGCGAGAAAGATTCGCCTATCAAAAGAAGATCAACATCGGTTGCATCACTTTTCTTTACAACAATGACATCAAAAGAACTGTCAACATATTACATCAGCTTATTTTATCGCTTTGACATTCAAAGGAAGAGCACATTGAAAATTATATTGCAAATATGAGACACAAGATTTATTTGCTTCACGTCAAACCCGATAGAATTGACGTCAAATGATCAAGGAGAACAATTAAGTGTGAACACGGTAAAAGACACAGTCTCTCATTTGAATTGCATTTTTATACTAATGAGTTTTATCTCAGTCTTTGTCGAGAGCATCCGAAAGTATGAATCCTCCAAAACAAACCACAGGTGCGGACGACATCAAAAAGGATGCAGCACAACGTGGAACTTTTCTTAGCAGCGAACTGGGACATAGTCCAAAGAGGAGTGCCAAACTCTTAGGCCGTGAGCAAAGGAGCGACTTCCACCACAATCAAACCACACCCCTATCAGAAGGCATGTGGGATTTTCTTTAGGTTTCCTGGTTTCAGTTTCGCGTCCAAAAATTTTTGGTCTCTATTGGAAGTAGCTTTCCAATCTAAGTGACAATACACCAAAAGCTTTGGTAATTATGTCCGTGTAAGTTCTTAATTATGGGTGTGAAGTGCACCACATTCATGACTAAGAGGTTGCAAGCCTCTTTTTCATACTCGACTCACTTTGTCGCTTTTCCGGAACCAAAGGTGATCTAGCATAATAGGTTTCATTTCCAACCGATCGAGTCGAACTACAAGCAGCCTGATTCCCTAAGCAGAGGGATATGTAGGCAGAATTAGTGTTGAAACTCGGCTGTATTCCAACATTCGCTCTTAAATCTTATTTTTCAAGCATTCTGATTTCTTCATAATTTGATATCGAATCGCTTTTGAATTCTTTCAAAATTGTGCATTAAATCAAGCGTATCGAATTGCAAGCGGCCTGAATTCTCATATAGCCTGAGATATGTAGGAGATCCTCTTTCGGGGGTTCGGCCATAATTCCTAAAGTCCGTACCAATTCCCTTTTCCAAAAGATGGAGATGTGGTCGATCAAAATTGGATTCGTCAAGGTCATTTTCCTCGGATTTGTTGCATCAATCCAAGTAAAATGAGGGACAGTTGTTGACACCCAATTTCGGACCTCCACAATATATATTAATCATCGAGTTTCTTAAATTTTGAACGACTTGAAATAATTAGTTTTATAACATTCAAAATATTTTTCAAGTTATTCTAAAGTAATTTTAGTCGCTTTTCATAATTTTTAAGTAATATATATGTTTTATATAATTTTGTATATAATTAGTATATATTTTATAAATATTTCGAAAACCATCTCAAAAAGATATTAATTTTAGTAAATATTTTATTAAATTAATTTAGTTTAAATTATGGTTTTGATTTTAAGTCATTTAAGTTTATTTGAGTTTATTATTTTATTTCGTTGAAATTAAGAAGCTCGTTAGTTAATCATATTAATTCGTCTTATTTAAATTTTAGCCAAACTCATTAGTTAAACTCAATTTGCTTAAGTTTTTTTACTTGAGTTGGTTAATTTTGCAATTCATTTGGCCAAATCCTAAATTACAAATTCAATCCATTCCCTACCAATTGTTTCAAACCCTTTCAGGCCATTTTTGGGCCTCAATTCCAGCAAAAAAATCAGCCCAACTTTCCCCTTTTCCTTCAACCTGTCCAGCAGCCCACCCATTTCCTAACCCAAAATTAATTCCAACCATCCCAGCCCACTTCCAGCAGTAGTCCAGCGAATTCCCAGCCCATAACTCCTTAAACCCGGCCCAAATTATTTTCCCCTTCATAATAGAAACCCAGGAACAGCAGTACAACGTCACATACGTACAGCAACTTCAACCGACCCCTCTGCATCTTCCTCTCCAGAAGTGGCGACCCAGCAGCACCGGTCCAGCGACAACAAGCCCAAATTGCAATCCAATCCAGCAAATCGACCTCTGTATGCGTCCCACCTTCCCCTCAACGCGTGAACCACTTCAGCGTGAGAAGACGCGCAAATCGGGCAGTGCTGCGATTTTTTGTCTTCTTCAATTCCTCACGGCAACGGTACAACAGAGCAGCATAAAGCAACACGCGTCTGTCCCCATTTCCTCTTTCAGAATGGGGACGAAGCTTCGAGAAAAGGTTGTCTCCCCTTATTTGTGAAAGATTTTTGAATTTCGAATTGTTCCCTTGTCTATCCGTTTAACCCCCAATCCGAACCCAAATTTTTCCCCTTTAAATGGTCTTCTTCTTATTTGAAATAGGAGGAGAAGTTAGAAATTTTCCTTACTAAGGGCATCACCAAAAAAAAATGACTAATACCTATTAAATACAGTTCAAGGAAAACAGGGGAGGGATCCATTTTCGTGTGTGGTGGTGGAAGCTCTCTCACGGCCAACCCGTTCCCATCCTAGTATGCTGCACTAGAGAAGGTGAAATTCCTCTCTGACTCTAACTCGTTTAAATCACTCTTGGCTTGCACATGAAAGCATTTTTTTTCCTCCCTGTAGACTCCCCGTTTCTTTTTGTGAAGCTTACTCTCTTTATTCTGTTCATCACTGATTTTATTTTATTTTTATTGTTTTAAAGAATGGGTTGCCTTTGTATGAATTGGTGTGTTTTGATTATTGAGACATGGAATGTATATTCTTTGTATGATCTAAGCCTAGAGCGCCTTTGATTAAAGAGCTTGTAGTTTTTCTCTTGATGCTAGTATCTAATATCTCTGGCTATACTTGTTATGATGTTAGGAATGCCACCTGTGTTGTTAGTTCGGTCATCCTGCCTACATGTTGTATTCCGACTGTAAGGGTTAGTAGTTTTATGTCTTCTTTGTGGATTTATTAAAGGTCTTTAGCTTGATTGAGATTATTTTTTTCTTTATCTTCGAGTATCCTCAAAGTTGTTGAATGGATTAGTGGGTCTGTTGGTTTCAGTTTTATAAATGCCATTTTGGTATGTCCTCGTTTCGGTGCTTTCCTTCTTTAGAATATTTCAAAAATGTAGTCCGATTTTCTTTATTCCTGTTTAAGCTTAATGGAGCCCTTATTTCCTATTATCTTGAGCTTTAATCTTAGTTGTCTACATTTTCTTTTCTTTCAAATCCATGCACACTATCCGTAGCACTTAAAAAATGAGTCAACTTCATAGAATTGGTCTTGTGTATTTTTGCTTCACTAAAATGATTTGGGTGTTTTGAATTTTAATGTTTAGTGACTAAATGTTAAGGTTAGTCATTCTTCTTTGTATCTTGCACGAGTTAGATGTTATTCCCCTGTCTTGAATGAGAGTTTAAGTGATAAATTTTTATTTTTTTATCTTTCTTATTTTATTTTTTGCCTACTGTTTTGATTCATGGTCAAAATGCTCAAGTTTAGTCTATTCTATACATGGGTTTATCTTTGCCTTGTTTAGTTTCATATTGTCTTTCCTTAGTTATTTTATCTTTCTTTAGCTTAATGGCATCGACCTCAATGATTTGTTTCATTTATATATATATATATATATATATATATATATATATATATATATATATAT
>JAJOOR010024592.1:0-12600 GCA_036250505.1 Solanum acaule | reverse complement strand
CATTAAACACTTATGTAATTCCTCATGTTAAGATTTCAGATACTAATCAATAAATTAAATTACTGACGAATTTAACTTAATGATTAATTTCCTTTAGAACACTACTTAACTTATTTCATGTGTCGGATTCATAAATCCACTTGCAAGGTTTGACACGATGAAAACTTATAAGTTTCTCAAAAAGGCATATCAATCAATCTCTAAAATGAGACATGAATTTCATCAACTAATTTATTATTTCACCAATATATATTATTATCATCCAACTTACCAGACATATTGACCTATCTCAGAATCTCACCTTTTAATAAATCAAAACGATAATTAATATATACATATCATAATAGTTATATCAGGATTAAGAATATAAGTACATTTAATAGTTTAGAGAATATGCTTTGTCAGTCAGTCTAAAACAACTATCTCTACTCGGTCCCGTTCAATACATACAAAATGCACTAGCACAAGAATCTAGAACTATACCGTTCCCATAATCAAGATAAATTACATATAATCTTGTGCTACAATCGTACCGATGACATGTCCAATTTCCATCCTAGATTGTGAACAAAAAACTCTATACTTATAAGAATTGATGATTTAATCATCTGTGTATAAGCTAAAACTCTACACACTAAATCATCTACTATATAAGTAAACAGACACCATAAACTGGGATACTAAAATCAAAGGGCAAAACCAAAACTCTTAATCAAAAAATATTTTTTGGCATAAAACCTATACAGAGACATGTTCTATGTAACAAACAACTAAAATAGATCAACTCGAACTAAGACAACCAAACATTAAACAACAAAGTAAACTAATGAAAGAAAGAGGTACTCGAGCAAGGAAGGGTAAAGAATCCATGGAAAGTTTCAGTTCATAAAACAAAACACCCAACAAACGAGTTAAGATCGAGAAGAAGTTTATCTTTCTGGGGGCAGCGAACAGGGACGGCAACAAGTTAGAGACAACTGACCTCCACCACCAAAAAAAAAAACACTTGAACACGAACGATCAAACCGAACTTTGGGCAGAACCTTAGACTCCAACGAACTTGAGAAAAACGAAGTAGAGACGTGATGCTCTGACCAAAACTAAATTCTCTCCCACCTGAATGTATTTTTTTTATGTTTATATTTCAGTTATTTTCTGGTTAAGCTCTGAATGTAGTCTTTGTTTTGCTCCAAATATCCAACTAAAAAGTTCCACCTCATACTGAAAATAGTAAAAGAAATATATAGAAGGGAGCTAGGGTTCGATTTCGAGGGGGAAAGGGTTGGGAAAAAAATTCGGGTTCAAGGCCCATCCAAAATTCAAATTCGAAAATCTTTCACAAATAAGGGGAGGCAACCTTTTTTCTGAGATTTCTCCCCATTTCGGAAGAGGAAAGGGAAGATGGGCGGCTGGGATCGACTCTGTTGTCCTTGCTGCTCGAGGTGGCATGATCCCGCAGCTGCAAGGACGATTCTTGCAGAAACTTAGGACTGGAACAGCGCTGTTGTTCGTCTGTTGGACTGCTGCTAGCGTGAAGACGTTGTGTTAGCGTTGGAAAGCTGAGAATGTTTTGGGTTTCGCTCACTGGAACTGATTTGGGTTGTTTGGTATTGTATTGTTGATGTACGTTGGTGGGTATTGTAATGTCTGGTTATTTTTGTGTATTGGTGGGCCAGGTCTGTGGAATGGGCTGGGTCGTTTGGTACTGCAGCTGTATGTATGTGGGTATTGCATTGTTATATGTATAAAATGGGCTGATAATTGCTGAAATCTTGGTTGTTGGGTTGTTTTTCTTGGAATGGGTCAGTTTAGCTGAAAGAATGGATAGGGAATGTTGCTGAAAATAATGAAATGGGCTGCAGAGAATGGAAAAGGCTGCCGGAAGTTGAACTTGGGCTGCTGAAAAAGTAAGCAGGCCCAAAATTTGATCTTTTAAATGGGTTTAAAGGTGAGGGTAAATAAAAGGTTAGATTTGGAATTAAGATTTGGTCAAATGAATTACAAAATTAGCCAACTTATTAACCAAATTGAATTTAACTTGTGAATTCGGCTAAAATTTAAATAAGACAAATTGATATAATGAACTAACAAGCTTCTTTATTTCAACGAAATAAAATAATAAACTCAATTAAACTTAAATGACTCAAAATAAAAACCATAATTTAAACCAAACTAATTCAAGTAAAATATTTAACTAAAACATAAAATCTTTTGAGATGATTCTCGAATATTCACAAAATGACATAATTATACACATAATTGTAAAAATATATATATTAGTTTAAAAGATCATAAAAATGACGGAATTACTTTTAAATGATTTGGAAAATATTTTGAATTTGATAAAGTCAATGATTTTAAATCGTTGGGAACTTAAGAAGCTCCAAAATTAATTATTATCGAGGAGGGTCAAAATTGGGTGTCAACAATCTTGTTGGCTATTTTTTTCGTTTGGCCCTTGGCCATGTTGGTAGTGGACAAAGGTATCATGATGTGTGAAGTTTCCACTATCATTTATCTAGGGTTTTTTCCTTAATGTGTATCATGTTTACTATATGCTCTAGTGAGATTTGTTTGGCATCCAAACATCTCTCACACACATTAACTACGTGGAATCACTGAGTGTTTCATAAAAGACAGAAGTTATTGTATAAAATTACAAAAAAATGAATCCAGAGGTAATATGACCTTAGTTTATTCTAAGGTGTTTTTGTGATTTTTGTCATACCCTATAGAGGTACTTGTGTCTTATCTCATATCTATCTAAATATTATTATTTTTATTATCGTCAGATTGCTTGCATCTTTAACTAAACTCACCTTGAGTCATGTCTTCGATCTCTCTTAATTGTTGAATCATTAGCTCACTTGGGATTGAAATAAGGCATCATGCGGAAATAATAATGATATATTAAAATATATAATATTATTATAGTGTACACCCTGGACGTGGCCGGCACTCAAGAACCATTGCTGGTCCCCAAGTGAACCCTCATCCTGGCTGACTACAAGCGGAAAACTTACTTAAGCATGCAAAAACTTAAAACTGAATAAAATTCAATAAACTCAACTTTTCAAAACTTTAACTCAAATGAACAACTTAGAATAAAAATAATATATTCAACTCGCCATAAAATAGGCACTTAAGTCTTTAAAACATTTAATAAAATAAATGAATAATACAGATTTCTCAACTATACTGACTATCTATGAAGCCTCTAACTGATAAAGATGGAAGTCGGGACAAGACCCACGATATCCTGACTAAACTGAAAAGTAAATGAAATCCTCCGAAAACAAGGAGGCTCACCATAGCTAACTCAAACTCCCGGATATATCAACGAATCTTCTGTTGATGATCCCGAATACCTGTGTCTGCATTATGAAAAGATGCAGGCCAAATGGCTTAGTACATGGAATGTACGAGCATGTAAGGAGAATTCTAAAACATAAACATAAGCTTGAAACTTGATAAAAAGGAAACATACTTGCCTCTTCTCAAACTTACTCAACTCAAGGATTACTCAAGGATATTCAAAATTTCTCAAACTTACTCAACTCAGAAGTAGTCAAGGGTAAGATACTCAACTCAGAGATTAGATACTCAACTCAAAGATACTCAACTCTGGATACTCAACTCAATATAAAGCAACAATAAGAGATGCAATATATGAAAAGCTTTATAAAACAGTAAAAACAACTTAGTTCGTTAAACAAAATGCAATAACGAACTCAACTTTACTTATATAATACAGTACTATAGTTTCTGTGGGAGATTCTCTAACCGACAACTATCACTATGAACCTAAGTGATGGTACAACGTTTTACCTCACGTTGCCAAGGACCGTCTTATACTTTGCCATCGATATAGAACCTGAACTACTAAGTGGATTCACTAGTCTATGCTAAAAGCATCTTAAAGAGTCATCTAAAAAGTATGATCCTTTACTACCATGATGACTACATGGTTTATGGAGACTTGAGTTATCTGAACTCACATCCCCATATCGGTGCTCAATACTACTCCTAAAATATACTTAGCACATATGACTGTAAAAACAAAACTCTTTCTGTGATTTGAGATGATTGCTCAAAAACTTAGCTTAAAGGCTATCTTGGAAATCAAGGTTTCCTCTCTTGCTTTATTGTGAAAGCATTTACTCTTTAACTGAAAACTAGCCCAAAGGCTCTTTACTGAAAATCTCAGTTTTTCGTTCTTATTCAAATATGAAAACATTTTAAATTCTTTTGGAAATACATAGTCCTCATATACTTTTGAAGAAATGAACTTCAACTTTACTCTTTACTGAACTCAAATCTTAAGTCTTAAAACAAAATTAAAATATTTGTAAAAGAATTCTTAAAATATGGTTCATGCCGAATTATGGACGTGACGACTCGATGCAAGGTTTTCAATAACCATATATAGATCTCAATGCTTGGAACTCAAGAACTTCACTAATACTACTCATTTCAAGAATGCTCAACTCAGAGTTCATGCGAAATTATGAGCATGAACTACTCAACTCAATGACTCAAAGATACTTCTCATCTCAAGATTGTTCGACTTATTATGTTCATGCGGAATTATGGGCATGAACAATTCAACTCAAGGACTTCATGGGTAACATATAATAGTCTCATGATTAGAAATATAATCTCACAAGGGATTAAGAACTCAATACTCGAGACTCAGAACTTGAAGATACTACTCCTTTCAAATATACTAAACTGATGGAGTTCATGCGGAAATTATGGGCATGAACGACTTGACTCAAGGGTCAAAATATCAATGAGGAACTCAAGTATACGACTCTTCTCATTCTCATAGTTACTTCTCAAAACTTAGTTCAAATCGATAGTTGATCTCAAAGGATTCACAATTGAACTCAAAGGCTTTCTTGAACTCTACTCTTAACTCTCTCTTGAATGTGAATTATGAATTCAAGAGTTATAGTTCATGATAAGAAAGATCTCATTATGACAAGGTAGACTCATGAATACATTATTCTCACTCTCATACTCACTTGCTTGAGTCTTGAAACAAGTTATTAGAAGTTGTAGAAGACTCCTCAAAGGACTTAAAGGGACTTTCTCAAAAATTATTGGAGAGAACTCTCAAGACTTGACTCTCAACTCTACCTTGAATGTGATTTATAAATTCAAGGTTATGATTTGTGATAGTGTCACGATTCGATTTCTTGAATCATGATTGCACCTACTATAACCCACCAGTAGGTAAGACAACCCGTAACCCGGAACAAGTAATGGGTTTGAGGGCAGAAGCTAACAAGAGTAGGCAAAATTTAAGATAACAACATAAACAAGCGGAAGCAAACCAAAACATATATACAAATAAAGATCCCTCCCAGAACCTGGAAGTCACTAGTACAGAGCTACTAACAAAATGAGTACAAGTTCCAAAAGTGGACCACAAAGACTGGACTGTCTCGAAAGGTAAAAGACAAGTCTATATACACAGATGGAGACTGAAATAGTACAAAATGCCGTGTGCTCACCCCCGTCTCCGGATCAGACTACTCCAAACTGGATCAACGCTGGCCACTGGTGCTCGAACCTGCATCACGAAACAAATGTAGAGTGTAGCATGAGTACCAAAACAACAGGTACCCAGTAGGCATCATAGGCCGACTAAACTTGAAAAGTAAAGGCAATATGAAAAGAAGGAATAACACAAACCGAAGTCAAGAACGAAAATCTAACTAACAATGGAATGCACACGAGTGTAGAAAGAACTAACTGAAGCAATCTATAAGCTAACTACACCTAACTGGTCCCCCATAAGCCCAGAAGGTACACTCGTGCGCAAGTTAAATAAAAATCCGAACGGACCCCCATAAGCCCGACGAGTACACAGAATAACTATAACTAAAGATAATTGCATATAAGAACCCAAGAACGAAGAACATCGAACGAGAACCTCAACCCTAATTAGTAGAATCTGACAATACGGAGGCCGAACCTCGAACCGGATACTCACCAGAAGTACCCAAGTAACCAATCACAAGTATCAAGTATATGAGGCTGGAACTCTAACCGGATGCTCTATATAAGTATTTGGACAATAAAGGCTGGACCTTAAACCAGATGCTTTATAAGTATCTGGGCAATAGAGGCCAGAACTCTAACCGGATGCTCTATATAAGTATCTGGGCAATAGAGGCCGAAACTCTAACCGGATGCTCTATATAAGTATTTGGGCAATATAGGCCGAAACTCTAACCGGATGCTCTATATAAGTATCTGGGCAATAGAGGCTGGAACTCTAGCTAGATGCTCTATAAAGGTGCCAATGTAGCTGCTGAAAGAGTCACAATCGATCCACGCTCATAAATGTCTGTGGAACGTCGTTCATACTTAGCCAATCAATGTAAGTCCTTGGAACTGAATCGAAAATCAAATTCAAATCGTAAAATCGTAACATCGGGGAAATAAGGATAACTATCATCAGAGCAAACGTATTGCCTATCTAAGGCCCAAACTATCAGGCTCAAGTCTGCTACACCAGTCTAGAGGGATCTAAGTCGGCCGAGCGGCGTCGGGGTAAAACTAAGGCCTATCGGATCTGAATCATGTATTTCTAAGGCAAACCCTAGTCAAACCTAAACTAAGGCCCAAATGCTTCAACAAATAGTAAATTAAGTATGCAAGCACTCTATATAGCGATGAGGGTCAATTAATAACACAAAGCATGCTCACAGTTACCCAATAATTCTCAAAATATGCTGAAAATATGATTTCCAAACACCTATGCATGATTCAATAACAACCCAACCCAAATCCCAACTAATCAACATGCATCCACATTCTCAAGCTCAATCTAGGAGAGGGAAATCGTAGCCTACCTGTAGGTCGATCACACGCGTTTCAAAATCACTTTTCCGGAGCTTTCCCTTTTCGAATGTCCTCAAAACACTGCCCCACTATAAAAAATAGAGTCACAACGTTATTACGGTCGTTTAGACACCAAAATCATAAGAAACGGAGACAAACCAATTTTGGGGTCAAAACGGGGAAAGTGGGACCCGCGCTGGAAATTCTGAAATTAACCCCAAAAGTGGGTCCTAACCAGTTCCCCAGCTCATGTCCCAAAATAGGACACAATTCGGGGTTCGGGAATAACACAATATCAACATGCAATCAAAACCCAAATTTTCTCAAAAACTAGAAATGGGACAGCAGTTGAATCAGTGTATTCACCAGAAACTGGAGGTCTACAGTGAAATGTGACAATACCACGACGTTATCCTCGAAAAACCACTCAAGATAGCCTCAAAAATCACTGAAACCGGACCTAGAATGGCTGAGAAAATAAGTCTCAAAATTTTTCAAAATCAACCTCACAAAAAAGGTCGTGGTAGCAGGTATTTTATGAAAATTACCTCAAATGGGGACCCCAAATCACTATCCGAGCTCACCAACGCGTTTCTTGCAAAAAACCTCACAAAATGAACCTTTGAATCACTGAATTTGGACTTGAAATGAAAGAGTTGTGAGGGTTTGAAATGAACCTTTGAATCACTGAATTTAGACTTGAAATGAGAGAGTTGTGAGGGTTTGAAGTTTGGGAAATGTTGTTGATTTTCTGCAATAATTTCCAAAACTAAAATCAAATTCAAATCGTGAAACCGTAACATCGGGGAAATAAGGATAACTATCATCGGAGCAAACGTATTGCCTAGCTAAGGCCCAAACTATCAGGCTCAAGTCTGCTACACCAGTCTAGAGGGATCTAAGCCAGCCGAGCGGCGTCGGGGTAAAACTAAGGCCTATCAGATCCGAATCATGTATTTCTAAGGCAAACCCTAGTCAAACCTAAACTAAGGTCCAAATGCTTCAACAAATAGTAAATTAAGTATGCAAGCACTCCATATAGCGATGAGGGTCAATTAATAACACAAAGCATGCTCACAGTTACCCAATAAATCTCAAAATATGCTGAAAACATGATTTCCAAACACATATGCATGATTCAATAACAACCCAACCCAAATCCCAACTAATCAACATGCATCCACATTCTCAAGCTCAATCTAGGAGAGGGAAATTGTAGCGTACCTGTAGGCCGATCACACGCGTTTCAAAATCATTTTTTCGGAGCTTTCCTTTTTCGAATGTCCTCGAAACGCTTCCCCACTATCAAAAATAGAGTCACAATGTTATTACGGTCGTTTAGACACCAAAATCATAAGAAACGGAGACAAACCAATTTTGGGATCAAAACGGAGAAAATGGGGCCCGCGCTGGAAATTCTGAAATTAACCCCAAAAGTGGGTCCTAACCAGTTCCCCAGCTCATGTCCCAAAATAGGACACAATTCGGGGTTCGGGAATAACACAATATCAACATGCAATCAAAACCCAAATTTTCTCAAAAACTATAAATGGAACAGCAGTTGAATCAGTGTATTTACCAGAAACTGGAGGTCTACAGTGAAATGTGACAATACCACAACGTTATCCTCGAAAAACCACTCAAGATAGCCTCAAAAATCACTGAAATCGGACCTAGAATGGCTGAGAAAACAAGTCTCAAAATTTTTCAAAATCAACCTCACAAAAAAGGTCGTAGTAGCAGGTATTTTATGAAAATTACCTCAAACGGGGACCCCAAATCACTATCCGAGCTCACCAATGCGTTTCTTGCGAAAAACCTCACAAAATGAACCTTTGAATCACTGAATTTGGACTTGAAATGAAAGAGTTGTGAGGGTTTGAAATGAACCTTTGAATCACTGAATTTGGACTTGAAATGAGAGAGTTGTGAGGGTTTGAAGTTTGAGAAATGTTGCTGATTTTCTGCATTTATAGTAGATTTTCTGCAATAATTTCAAAAACTAAAAAAACACCGACAGGGCGCTCCAAACTCGTTCGGAACCCCATGCAAGCAAATGAGACATCCAACCATACTAAATTTGATATTTCAGGCTCAATGGCACAGTCAAAATTTCCATACGAGTTCATCTTGACAAAAAGTGGGTCCCACACCCAAATGTCATTTTAAGTCAAAAACTACAAAAGAGCTCCGAAAAATATCGAAAACCTCGAGACACAAAAAAAAGGTCAATCTAGACCAAACTTGACATTCTGGAGCTAACCGCGCTGACGGAATTTTCATCCGAGCGCGTTTACTCAGAATGTGACCAAAGTCAAACTTAGGCTTAAACTTAAAGTTAAAATGCCTAATCGCACCGACTCACTGAAAACCTCAGGAGTCATGCCGACCATGCTACTAGCCTAAAATAATCCTTCCGAAGTTGATGGAATCGTCAGGATTGGATTCCGATGTCATCTTCTCAAACTTTTGATCGAAAATGATCGTTCAAGGTTTATAAGCTCCAAAATACTAAAACTCACACCATAACCAAACGAACGACCAGGTGACCGAATTGTCAGTCCCAGCAAGTCATAAATGACTTGGGATCGCTACAGGAACGCTATAAACGACACACAGAAGCAAGATACAGAAATGACCAGGAGGGTCATTACAGATAGGAATGATCTTGTGATGTTTAGGAGTGTTTTTAGATAGTTAAACATGAGAAAAGATAAAAAAATCACTACTTAAAAGCTAGTCCGCGACGCGGAGACGCATTTCGCGAAATAACTTTTGAAGCAGAGAGGTCCGTGACCTCTCTGCGATGCGAAGCCAACTTTACGAAATGGGAAGGCAGGTCCGCGACGCGGAGACAAGTGCTAGATTTGCCCGACTTTTCTCTTCTTCATTTTCTAACCCCAAATCGCCTAAATTCTATTCTTTTGCTCAACTTTTCTTTAGATTCAGATAACCATCACATGTACACAAGAATCTAACTCTAACCCCTCTATAAATTGACACATTAACCTCAAGAACTCCTCAATCTCAGCCCAATTCAAGAACGAAAGCAAATTCATGAATACATATCAAGAACATCAAAGCTTTAACTTTTAGAACGAATTTAAAGATGAAATTAACATGATTGGCATGTGGGTGAACAAACCCAACACTATGGAAGCTTGCATATCTGAAAGAACTATCTTCTTGAAGCAACTTGAAGGAAAATCTTGAAAGATGAACCCTAGCCTTAGTGTTTTCTTGAATTCCTTGAGCGTAGAATTTTAGGAGTGAATGAGAGGGTTTAGATTTAGAAAAACTGATTTTCTACACGTTTAGGGAAATTTAGATGACCTCCTAAGGGATTTTAGGACTAAAATACCCCTAAAGAAATAATTAAAACGAGCTGGGAGTCGGAAAGATCTTTCACAAAGCAGTAAGGTCCATGTTGGCTCCGCGTCGTGGAGCTGCTAATAGGTTTGTGCGACGTTAGTAAATCCGTCATAACTTTTTACTTAGAGCTCGGAATTGAGCAAACTCAGTGGCGTTGGAAAGATAATTTGAAGACCTTTCCTAAGGTATCTGGTAGAACACCTAAATCATCCTAATCTAGGAGTTATGGTCGTTTGAAGTCGACCCAAACTCATACTTAGCTTAACTTGCAAAATTTCAAATTTTGCTATTTCCAATTCAATTGTTTTTGGAACTCAAGGTGCTACGTCTAGTGACCTTAACACTCAAGAAATTTTAAATTTCTTGCAAAAATCTCACTCACTACAAATAAGGGTTCGAGTCTTGGTTCAAATTTTTTTTGGGGTGTTACATATAGTTTGGTGATTAGGCTACATATGAAAAAGTAATATAAAAGAAAATATTAAAACTGTTCCGAAAATAATCTCCCTCTAAATAAACTTTCTAAACGACTACATTGAGGATGTTATGTATTTTTATGGGAAAAAAACTATCTTCAATTTATATTTATAGAAGTCCAAACTTAAGAGATCTTTTTCAACCAAAAAATATTTTTCACCAAAAAGAATAATTCTAATTCTAAATAAAAAAAAATTCTAATAAAATATGCTAATAATGACATTATAATAAATATTCACATTTTTAAAATTTCTCTCCACTTCAATTTGTCTGTATGATTTTAATATGATATGAATCTTTTAAAAAATAAAGATTTTTTTTAATCTTATGCATATCTTAAACTAATACTCTCTCTAGACCACTTTACTTGGCACATGATCAGTTTTAGTTTACAAATTACACGTGTTCTTTAAAGAAACTATGTATGTTGACAATTGTGCCCTTATTTATTATTTTTAATTATCTAAAATATTAATATCTCTTTAATAATTTTTCTAATCTCTCTTCATTAAATAAAAAGAAAGTTAATTTACACTTTCATAATATCAAAGTTAGTGCGTATGTCTCGCCACTCAGATAATTCTATGCTTATTAAATCAATATATATTCATTACTTTCCAGAATAATTAATACTTCCGTCCCTAATTACTTGTCTACTTTTTCTTTTTTAGTTGTCCCTAATTACTTGTCCATTTTGACAAATCAAAAAAGGACAAACTTTTTTTCTTTATTATACCCTCAATTTATTACTTTGAAAAATGTAGAACTTTTTGAAAATATTTTGTTTTTAATTCATCCATCATAATTAATAGGAGTAAAATGGTAAACTCACTATATCAATTATTGTTTTCTTAATAGGTGGGTCACTTCAAAAGTGGACAAGTAATTAGGAACAGAGGGAGTATGTATTAAGGGCAAAAAAATGGAAAAAATATACTACCTCTGTCCACTTTTAATTGTTATAGTTTTTTTTTTAGAGTCAAACGATAAGTACTTTGACTAATATTTTAGGATGTATTTTTTCATCATATTGATATGCAAAAAATTGCAATTTATAGTATTTTTCGTATAGTTTTTGAATATCAATTTTTTTTGTTCAAAATATCGAATTAATGTAATCTAATCTAATTTCACTTTGAAAATTAGTCAAATTGACTTTCGAAAAACGCAACATGACAATTAAAAGTGGACAGATGGAGTACTCTATTATACTTTCTCCGCCCATCTTTACTTGCCAATGTTTGATATGGTACACTCCTTAGTAAATACTCTCTCCGTTCACTTTTACTTGTCACTTATTTCTAAAATAGATTTTCATTTTTTTACTTGTCACTTTTGACATATCAAGAAAAGATAACAATTATTTTCCCTGTTTTACCCTCAGCATAAAATACTTATTTTTCAAATCATTTTCAAGACAACATTTAATAGATGATATTTTTGGTAAAATACATATATCAATAATTATTTTCTTAATGGGTATGTCAAGTCAAAGTGTGACAAGTGAAAGTGAAGGAGGAAGTAATAATAAATAGAAGAGTTATTTTACTATATTACTTTTATTAGTTACTAGATATAGGACCCCGTGCCAGCACAGGGCATAATATATTTTTATTTTATTTTAATTTATGTTATATTATAAAATTTGAAAAGTTATTGAAACTTTTATATGATTTTAAAAATATTTTAAATTGTTAGCTATTGTGATTTGTAGTACTTTTTTTTTACATAATTTTGAAAATATTATTTATTACTCTGTTTGTTGTAATTTATGTGGCACACGCAGAATTTCAAATATTAACCATTTTTTATATCTCTCTTTAATATATTAAGTTGTTAATTATTGTATTTTATAGTACATTTTGAACCTAATTTTTTAATAATATATGTTATTTG
>JAJOOR010024591.1:0-13944 GCA_036250505.1 Solanum acaule | reverse complement strand
CAATAATTAATATTCAATACCTAGATTATGTACTCTTTGTCTCTTTCTAATATTTGTATTGTACAATTTATTTATTTGAATAAATATACGGCTATTCGCCTTGATTTTCTTTTAAAATAGTCTTTTATATTTAATCCAACTTTCCAAGGCATTTACAAATTTAATTTTCAATTAGTTTAAACTTTAATATAAAATTGAATTTTAAGGTTTAAACTTTAAATTCAATATAAACTTTAAAGTCAATTTTAAACTTTAAATTCAAATTTTCAATATAAACTTTAAACTTTAAAGTCAATTTTAAACTTTAAAGTTTAAACTTAAATTCAATTGAAACTTTAAAGTTTAAAGTTTTAAATTGAAGTCTTTTAATAATATAATATTATATAATAATTAAAGTTAATAAAAAAATATACCAGTACACAATGATCCGGTAAGAACCGGTTCCGGTCCGGTCTAAACCGGTTCCTATCCGGTAACTAAGGGACCGAGCGGAACCTTTGGGAATTTCCGGTAAAACTGGTTCCGGTAAGATCCAGTTTCGGTAAATAAATCCGGTAACGTGTCCCGATTCCGGTAAAACCGGTCCTGTCCAATTTCCAGCCTTAGGCAAAGGGACAACATTGGCAAGCCAAGTTGGATACTTGGTCACTTGAAGGATCTCGACCTCCAATTCTTTTGATATTTCCTCTGTGATTTTCAAACTCAAGTCAGGTTTGTACTTTCTAAGCTTCTAGTCCACAGGCGGAGAAGATGTGTTAGTGGGCCACTATTGAAGTGCTTAAACATGTCATGTCTGTGTAAGACCAAGAAAAATGTCCTTTTCTCTTTTAGACATTCAATATGGTCTTTTTCTCATCTTCAATCATATGGACATAGATTCGGGTTTCTTGTGCTATTTATGAATTCCCTAAGTTCACCACTTTTGTTTTTGCTAGATTTGCATTAGGGTTATCCTCAAATTACTCAATTCTTCTAACAATTTCTTTGGTAACCTCTCTTTCTTCAACCTCTTTTAAATCACTCGCATTAAGTTGTGCAGTCTCATTATGTGCCACAGTATCGGATTCAACATTTTTAAAAGTAATTTTACTGAAAGAAAGGAAAACAACACACGTAAAAAAGAATATTAATAATTGAAAAAAGAAACTTTTATTTCTCAAAAGTCAAACACCGACTTTTCAACATAATACGAAAATGAAAAACATTGAAATAGAAAGTGAAGTAAATTTATTGAACATATTAAAAACAAGAATAAAATCTCACAAAGCTACCCAAATGTCTGGTGAGGTGTTGATGAGGTTGTTGTCCAGCTGCTGATGGTGATCTTCATTTCCTTGCTTTGCATAGGGTTCCTTTCTCCTCCTCATTGATCAGAACATTGCAGCTTTTCTCCCAAACTTCAGTCAAAGATAAAACCCTTCATACTCTCTGGAAGATCATCTGTGTCATTATTCATGAACCAAGTAGATCAAAATGTCTTATATGTCGACAATATGGGTTTCAGCAATGGATAGAAATATCCTGCTCTAGGAGGCTCCCAATCAAGATACGTTTGATCAAAGTAGTTGTACCCAAACCATAAGTGGTCATTTGGGAATGAGGATTTATGGGTTCAACTATTCCTTACAATCTGGATCCCGAACCTTCCCTAGGCTCGTAGCCAAATTTAAGCATCATGTTTAAAGTCTTTTGGTTGTACCATGGATTTTCTTCAACATTCCCCACAAGCTCCACTGTATGAAACATTTCTCTATACAGATGGTTTTTCCCCTCATCTATAGATGGGATGCTCTCCCTTTATCCATGGACTATCACTTCTTGATGCTCCTATTCAAACTTTAGGCATTGGTGAAGGGTTGAAAGTGTTGCTCCAGCCATATGGATCCACAAACGACCAAGCAATAGATTATACAAAACATGGCTGTCCATAACTTAAAAAACTATAGAGAAAGTGGTAGAACCAATGAGCATGTCAAATGTTACCTCCCCAATCGTGCCCCTTTGGGAGCCATCAAACGCTCTCACAATTATTTTTCATGTTTGGACCTTCGAGCTATCCACCTCTAATCTAGCCAGCTTGCTAATTGGGCATATGTTTAAATTAGACTTTGGATCAACCAAAGTTTTTGTGACTAGTCAATTATGATATTGGGTAGTGATATATAAATCTTTGTTGTGAGATGTCCCCTCAATCGGTAACTCATCCTTGTGAAAGGATATCTTATATGCTTCTAACACTTGTCCAACCATGTGGGTTGTTGACACCCAATTTTGACCCTCCACAATATAAATTAATCATTTCGAGATTTCTCCAATTTCAAACGATTTAAAATAATTAGTTTTATAAAATTTCCAAATAAAATAAAATAATAATAATATAGTTTGCAAGATTTTTAAATAGTTTTGTCACTTTTTATAATTTTTAGATGATATATATGTTTTACATAATTATGTATATAATTAGTATATCTTATGATTATTCGAAAATTGTCTCAAAAAAAGATTTTATACTTTAAATATTAGGGATGGTTATAATTTTAAATTAATGAGTTTTATGAAATTCAAAATACTTTCAAGTTATTTTAAAGTCATTTTATCATTTTTTTTTAATAATAAATATGTATATTTTTGCAATCACGTTATTTTATAATTATTTGAAAATCATCACAAAAGATTTTACATTTTAGTTAAATATTTTATTAATTTACTTTAAGTTATAGTTATAATTTTGAGTTAATTAGTTTTGTAATTGAATTAATTAATTTATAATTAAGTTAATTATTTTTTATTTCGTTAAGATTAAGAAGTTCATTAATTAATTTATATTAACTCATCTTGTTTAAATTTTAGTCGAATTCACCAATTAAATTTAATTTGACTAAGTTTTGAACTTCATTTTCTTGCCTTACCTTAAACCCATTTGGAGACCAAGTTTTTGGGTCTTTTTACTCATCAAATCAGCAGCCCACTCTCAAACAAAAGACCCAGCCCATTCCCCTTGCAATACACACTACATCAACAATACCAAAAGCTCATTTCCCTTTTTTTTGCTTTCCAATTCAACTGACTCAATTTCCCCCTCTTCCAGCCAAACTACGCCGACCCAACCCATTTTCCCCTTAATTCCTATACAATACAATAACAACAGCGACCAAACGACCCTATAGTACCCCACCGCACCGACTTCGTCTTCCTCGCTGCCAACCAGCGATTCCAACAGTACCCTGACCCCACTGCCCATACTCATTTTCTTCTTCCAGACGCAAACCCAGAAATCCAGTGAGCAAATCACGCCATCGATCACATCGCTGTCTCCTTTCCCCCTTTCTAAGGGATTTTCAAATCCCTCGCACTGTTGTCTTGAAAAGAGCCAGAAGGAATTCGAAAGTTCACCGGATTTCTCCCTAATTTCCATCTATATATTCATCTATTTTAATCACCGTTGGAGGAAGAGTTTGAGTTTGAGTTTCTTTGGCAATAGTCATTTTACACTTAAAATTTTATACTTAGTTCTCTGGTTTTTAAGTTTCGAAAAGGTCGCCGCTTAGATTATCTTGGTTT
The DNA here is from genome assembly GCA_036250505.1 of Solanum acaule. Lineage (NCBI taxonomy): Eukaryota > Viridiplantae > Streptophyta > Magnoliopsida > Solanales > Solanaceae > Solanum > Solanum acaule. Next base: position 10,383 of record JAJOOR010024591.1, on the reverse strand, counting down.
GTTGTTAGTATTCGAATTTGGTGGTGGAAGAATTGTTGCCCTCCTTTGCTCGTCGTCTCAGTCGCTGCTCCAAGAAAGTTAATCTCGCTTCCTCTTGTATCCCTTTTTAATGTAGCATGTTGTGTGTGTTCAATACTTGATCGTAGTCTGTTCTCATTCGCCCTTACTTAGCTTTCGAAATCTTTCGTTTAGTATATATTTTGGCTTAAGTCTGCCTCCTTACTTGCATTAGCTCGATGTCTTCTCTGTCCATGTTTAGTTTAATTGCCGTCTGCTAGTAAAATTGTAGTATAGTCTAGTATGATGGGATATTGCTAGTAATGAGGTAATTTTTATTTCGGTGAAGTTTTTGGTTAACTGTCAAGAATAATGACAATCTGTTTGTTGCGATAATCTATTGGTAAATCTTTGCTATGTTAAAATCACCTTTTTTTTTGTTTACTTTGTCTATAATTTCGTTTGAGAATGCCCAGTCTTCACACGCTATCCAAAGGGGGGTGAATATCTTTTTTTAAGTTTACCTTTTTTCTTTTCTTTCTGAAAATACCATTTTAGCATTGCATAGTGTTTCCCTGTTTCTTCATTTTTTAAAAGTTGATAAATTTACTGAATGTTTCATGTGTGTTTATCTTGTAAATGCTTAGATAAATAAGTTATGCTAGTCCCTTTAGTTGTTTTAAATTACGAGCATGTGACATTTTCCTTGTCAAATCAATTAGCATTCATAAATGTGATAGCTCCTATTCCAAATCAATTTTCAAGCTAACTTATTAGGTCTAATGGTCATCAATTATTTATTATTATTTTTCTTTCCAAATGAAGTTATTATTTTACCACTGTTGATGGTAGATCAGTTGTTACATGTTTGTTTTCTCACTAAAATTTTACCTAAAATAAATATTTTAGTATTATTGTTTGTTAGTACGAGGTCAAATGTGATCACCGTTTTGGCAACTTCAAGTTTATCTGATTTCGAGTACAAATAAGTTAAATGGGTTTGGCAATAGATGATGAGGTCTGTTTATTTAATAATTAGTATTAAAATAATTATTATTTTTAGAATTAAATCTTCTACTAATCTTTACCCCTCTTTTCTTGCATGAACTCCCTTGATTTGAGTCCATTGGACTCCCTTTTGTTACTCTCCTTGCACCTCGGGTTGGATTGAAACCCAACACTTTCTCCATTGAGTCAACAACAATTTTATATGGGTTGAAAATTGAAAAACAGATGTTCGGAAAAGGCCAAAATAGGTCGTGTATGTGCGTGCTGTATACACAAGTATACACTGATATACAAGTCGAAAAGTGTGAAAATACAGGGTTGAGGCGAAATACATGTGTTTGGAAGCAAGAAATACATGAAAATGGCTGATATACATGCTAATATACACTAATATATATCAGGTGTATACAAAAAAATGGGTTTAGTACTAACCCCAAAATTATTTTGCAAAATTGGCCCAAAAAGAGGGCCCAAATTCATTTCTCCTTTACCTTTAATTTATTTAATTGTCTTTATTTATTGTTTTTTTTTTATCATTAACTCTAACTTTAGAATTGTTAATTAGCTTAATTAAATTCCCCAAAAGATGAGTTATTTTCTTTGTGTTTGTTTAATTTTAATACATTTCATGTTTTGTGTTCATTTATTTTAGTGATCAAGTATATTGGTCAAAATTTTATATCTTCAATTAAGTTAAACTTTTTGTACTTAAAAGAGATGTTCTTTAATGCTTTTTGCTTAATCATATTTTATTCATGTTAAAATTATTTTAAGTTATTGGGAAACTAAAGAATCAAAGAGTATTTAGACGTACTTTTAATAATGACTTGATATTTGTTCTTAGGGGAAAAATTTGAAAAAGAGTGAGCTAGAATATCTCCAAATGAAGCAACATATTCACACAAGCAGTTACAACGCATAAACAAATATTGTGCGCTCTAAACAGGTATGTGACCCTTTTGTGCCAAGGGTAGGCTTAACAATTTGAAGGATGTATAACGTCATTTGAAATATTTCATTACCCCCAAAACCCAAATTTATACAATATTATGAATAAACTAAATGGGGATACATAATGGGAAATATGGAATACAAATAATCAGTCTCACGCAAGGGTACAATTCTAAACTATGCTTCCATAAAAGGTCATTCGTCCTTGATTTCTGGTCGTCTCCGAATGTCCAAACTTTTTTATGGAACAAACTATTAAACTCCTAACCCCCCAACAAACAATGATTTTTCAAACAATGTATACATCCTTCAAATTTAAACACATAAGTATGATTGTCTGTTGAGGTCGTGGGCCGTTTCGGACTCAAGGGGGTCTTTCTCATGGGCCCAACAAGCCTTGATTGTTGAGTCATCTTAGGCCAAATGCGCTAATTTTTAGGATTAGGCATCGCTCTATGCTAGTTGACTAAGAGTGAGGTTTATTTGAAGTGGACCGATGACCCAAGCGGACTACTTAGGGACAGTTAACGATCGTTGACTATCCAGTAGCCAACTACATTCGGCAGAGTGTCCCGAGAACAATTTGGTTAACGAACGGCTGCGGCCCGCATAATCATCCTTTAAGTAGAAAATAAAAAATAAGCGTCGTTTGACGAAATATGTTATGCCATGAATGCAACAGTTTATAGCAATTTAAACACATTAAGCACAAATAAACAATTCGGCAATTAATAACAATTAGTCAAACAGTCAAATCTTATGGTTAGAACCTAACTAAGTCCCCAACAGAGTCGTCATTTCTGTTATGCCATAATTTTCTTATCTTTAGAAAAAACACTTTTTTGAAATATTCTAATTATAAAATAATTTGAGAAAAAAATACTTAGAAAAGATTCGTCACTTAATTTTTAAAAGAAATTAAGAAAACTTATTATTTTCAACGATTTAAACAGAAAAAATTATTTGAAAATACCAAAGAGGGTTTGTGATTCAATTTACACTTCGAGAAGGGTTTAAGCATTCAAAGTGCCCGCTAACATGCGATTGATCTGCGAATTGACTAAAATATATTTTGACTATGTTTTAGAAAAAAATGATTTAACATAAGAATAATAATGTACAATATTTGGTTAACTTTGAGAAAATAATTAAATAAATGACACATTTTATTTCATTTTTATTTCTTAGAGGAAGGGATCCAAAATGATACATTTGACTCGAAATACAAGTGATTAGAATATTAATAAAACTAGATTAATTAGAATTTATTTAATTCACTTTAAAACCAATATAATAAATTAAAACATGAAAATTATTTCTTAATTGACTAACCTAAATACTTTAAATTAAAAACAATTTTAAGGTGAATAAAATGTGATTAAGTGAAAAAGTATTAAAGAACATCTCTTTTTCAGAACCAAAAGTTTTAACTTAATTAAAGATATAAAATTTGACCAATATACTTGATTAATAAAATAAATGAACACAATAAGTGAAATGTATTAAAATAAACCAATACAAAGAAAATGACTAGTCTTTTGGGAAATTTAATTAAGCTAATTAACAATTCTAAAGTTAGAGTTAATGATAAGAAAAACAAACAATAAATAAAGACAATTAAATAAATTAAAGGTAAAGGAGAAATGAATTGGCCCCCTTTTGGGCGAATTTTGCTGAAATTTTTTGGGGTTAGTACTAAACCCGTTTTTGTATACACCTGATATATATTAGTGTATATTAGCGTGTATATCAGCTCTTTCCATGTATTTCTTGCTTCCAAACACATGTATTTCGCCTCTGCGCTGTATTTTCACACTTTTCGACCTGTATATAAGTGTATACTTGTGTATACAACACATACATGACCTATTTTGGCTTTTTCCGAACATCTGTTTTCAATTTCCAACCCATATAAAATTGTTGTTGACTCAATGGAGAAAGTGTTGGGTTTCAATCCAACCCGAGGTGCAAGGAGAGTAACAAAAGAGAGTCCAATGTACTCAAATCGAGGGAGTTCATGCAAGAAAAGAGGGGTAAAGATTAGTAGAAGATTTAATTCTAAAAATAATAATTATTTTAATACTAATTATTAAATAAACAGACCTCATCATCTATTGCCAAACCCATTTAACCTATTTGAAATCGAAACTAGATAAACTTGAAGTTGCCAAAACGGTAATCACATTTGACCTCGTACTAACAAACAATAATACTAAAATATTTATTTTAGGTAAAATTTTAATGAGCAAACAAACATGTAACAACTGATCTACCATCAATAGTGGTAAAATAATAACTTCATTTGGAAAGAAAAATAATAATAAATAATTGATGACCATTAGACCTAATAAGTTAGCTTGAAAATTGATTTGGAATAGGAGCTATCACATTTATGAATGCTAATTGATTTGACAAGAAAAATGTCACATGCTCGTAATTTAAAACAACTAAAGGGACTAGCACAACTTATTTATCTAAGCATGAACAAGATAAACACACATGAAACATTCAGTTAATTTATCAACTTAAAAAAAAAATGAAGAAACAGGTAAACACTATGCAATGCTAAAATGGTATTTTTAGAAAGAAAAAAAAAGGTAAACTAAAAAAAAGATATTCACCCCCCTTTGGATAGCGTGTGAAGACTGGGCATTCTCAAACGAAATTATAGACAAAGTAAACAACAAAAAGAAAGGTGATTATAACATAGCAAAGATTTACCAATAAATTATCGCAACAAACAGATTGTCATTATTCTTGACAGTTAACCAAAAACTTCACCAAAATAAAAATTACCTCATTACTAGAAATATCCCATCATACTAGACTATACTACAATTTTACTAGCAGACGGCAATTAAACTAAACATGGACAGAGAAGACATCAAGCTAATGCGAGTAAGGAGGCAAACTTAAGCCAAAATAGATACTAAACGAAAGATTTCGAAAGCTAAGTAAGGGCGAATGAGAACAAACTACGATCAAGTATTGAACACACACAACATGCTACATTGAAAAGGGATACAAGAGGGAGCGAGATTAACTTTCTTGGAGCAGCGACTGAGACGACGAGCAAAGGAGGGTAGCGATTCTTCCACTACCAAATTCGAACACTAACAGCAAACTAAGATAATCTAAGCAGCGACCTTTTAGGAACTTAAAAACCAGAGAACTAAGTATAAAATTTTAAGTGTAAAATTATTTTACCAAAGAAACTCAAACTCAAACTCTTCCTCCAATAGTGATTAAAATAGATGAATATATAGATGGAAATTAGGGGGAAATCCGGTGAACTTTCGAATTCCTTCTGGCTCTTTTCAAGACAACAGTGCGAGGGATTTGAAAATCCCTTAGAAAGGGGGAAAAGAGACGGCGATGTAATCGATGGCGTGATTTGCTCGCTGGATTTCTGGGTTTGCGTCTGGAAGAAGAAAACAAGTATGGGCAGTGGGGTCGAGGTACTGTTGGAATCGCTGGTTTGCAGCGAGAAAGACGAAGTTGGGGCGGTGTGGGTACTGTAGGGTCGTTTGGTCGCTGTTGTTGTTGTATTTTATAGGAATTAAGGGGAAAATGGAATCGCTGCTGCTCATAATTCCACATGAACCCTTTGAGTTGAGCATTCTTGAAATGAGTAATATCATTGAAGTTCTTGAGTTCCAAGTATTGAGTTGTATCTATGGTTATTGAAAACCTTGCATTGAGTCATTCATGTCTATCATTCGGCATGAACCATATTTTAAGAAGTCTTTTACAAATGTTTAAATTTTGTTTTAAGACTTAAGCTTTGAAGTTGAGTAAAGAGTAAGAGTAAAGTTGAAGTTCATTTCTTCAAAAATATATGGGGACTATGTATTCCTAAAAGAGTTTAAAATGTTTTCACATTTAATTAAGAACGGAAAACTGAGATTTTCAAAAGAGCATTTGAGCTAGTTTTTCAGTAAAGGGCCTTTGGGCTAGTTTTCAGTTAAAGAGTAAATGCTTTCACAATAAAGCAAGAGAGGAAACTTTGATTTCCAAAATAGCCTTTGAGCTAAGTTTTTGAGCACTAATCTCAAATCACAGAAAGAAGTATGTTTTTAAAACATAAAGAGCTAGTATATTTTGGGAGTAGTATTGAGCACCGATATGGGGGAGAGTTCAGACAACTCACAGCCCTCATAAACCGTGTAGCCACCATGGGTAGAAAAGGGTCATACTTTTTAGATGAATCCTTTTCACAATAGACTAGTGGATTGACTTAGTAGTTCAGGTCCTATACCTTTGGCTGGGTATAGAATGCGCTGGCAGCGTGAGGAAGATCGTTGTATCATCATAATAGCTCTTATGTGATGGTTGTCGGTTAGAGAAACTCTACAGAAGTTATTGTAGTTTATATACATCAGTTTATTGTATTTTTACATACATTTAAGAGTTTGTTGTATCCTTGCATGCACACAAAGTTTATAGCATGTTTTTAAACAGTTTGTTTCTTTATATTGCACTTATTTTAAATTGCTTTATATTGCAATGATTTCAGTCATATTGAGTTGAGTACCCAGAGTCAAATAACATATCTTTGAGTTGAGTATCTTATCCTTGAGTACTTCTGAGTAGAGTAAGTTTGAGTAGTTTTGAGTATCCTTGAGTATTCCTTGAGTTGAGTAAGTTTGTAAAGAGGTAAGTATGTTTCCTTTTTATCAAGTTTCAAGCTTATGTTTATGTTTTAGAATTCCCCTTACATGCTCGTACATTCCACGTACTGAGCCATTTGGCCTGCATCTTCTCATGATGCAGATACAGGTATTCAGGATCATCAACAGAAGATTCGTTGATACATCTGGGAGTTCGAGTTAGCTATGGTGAGCCTCCTTGTTCAGGAGGATTTCATTTACTTTTCAGTTTAGTCAAGATGTCGTGGGTCTTGTCCCGACTTTTATCTTTATCAATTAGAGGCTTCATAGTTAGTCAGTATAGCTGAGAAGTCTGTATTATTCATTTATTTTGTTAAATGTTTTAAAGACTAAAGTTGCCTTTTATGGCGAGTTGTATATATTTTATTATACAGAGTTTTCTTTCGATTTAAAGTTTGTATTTAAGTTGTATGAACTTTTATTTTAGTTTTAGCTTGTGTATTCTTGAGTTAGTTTTCCGCTTGTAGTCAGCCAGGATGGGGGTTCGCTTGGGGACCAACAATGGTCTTCGAGTGCCGGCCACGTCCAGGGTGTTGACTTGAGTCGTGACAAACTTGGTATCAGAGCACAGAGTTCAAGTGTCTAGGGTGTCTATGAAGCCGTGTCAAGTAGGTTCTCATTTATGGTTGTGAGGGCCCCACTTCTATAAATGAGGTACTACAGACATTTAAGAAAAGTTTCCCTTCTATCATACTCTTAATCGTGCAATAGAGCTAAGTCATAGAGACATATTCTAACTCGTGCATTCTCAGATTCATTAGACTACCCATCATACTAGAGGTGGTTGAAAAGAAAGTCAGTCTTTTATCGATGAGTTGTTCTTAGCAAGAATCTTGAGGAAGTCATGAGACTTCAAAGGGGCTTAAGAGAAGCCCAAAAGCAAGTTAAGTGTTCAGTTTCAGAGGAATGCACCCATATTCATTTGAATCGTGCGTTTGAGCTAAAAGTGAGTTGTACTCGTTTCCTTAAGCCCTGTTTCAGTTGAGATCCTTATGAGAAAGTATGATTAGAGCTTGGGTAAGATTTTCACCCGAAAAGGCAGCATGAGCTATGAGACCATGAGCAGTAGTAGTGAAAGAGCCCGTAGTTAGAGGAAAGTATGTAGAGGTTTAGTAATCCTAGAAAGGGAGATAGTGACGAGGCAAGCTATGTTACTATAGTCATTCACCTAGTAAGTTATTAATGAAGAGTTTTCCCTTATGCTTAGACTAAGAAGTGATGAGTAGTTAACATTCCATCATATGAGGTTGAGCGTATTGTAGCTAGAAAGAAGTTGGTGATGAAGTGTCATTGTGTAGGAAATGACCAGGTGTAAGTGTTGAATAGAAAAGCAAAAGTATTCATAAAGTGATAGATCTAAGCTAGGCTTATGATTTGCTTTAGAGGGTCATGATGATCATAAGGTTATAGAACCGATTAAGTAATAAAGTATAGTATAGTAGGTGAGCAATCGTATTGATATTCAGATTTAGTAATAAACATTAAGCTTGAATTTGAGATGAGTGTCATGATCAAAAGAATGACAACATGAGGGTGTTGATGTTAGTCTTGAGGTTTGATCTAGAAGACTTGAGGAATTGAAATGTTAGCTCCAATGAATATGAGTGGTACATGTGAGAGACCCTAACTTTTTGATAAGGGCAGTGAAGTGTGGCTAAGTCACAAGAGTAAAAAGGGCAGTAAGAGGTAGACCATTTAGAGATGATGGAATATGTCCATAGCCTTCAAGTGCTAGCTTTAGACCTAAGGGGGAGATGACAAGATGAGAAATTAAGTCAAGTGTTTGAGAGTAAGACAGTGATGAGTTCCAAAGAATTTGGGGGATATCATTTTTAGAGGTCCTTTTAGTAATGAAGTTGTTAGAGTACTAAGCTTGAATGTGGTGGTAAGGAGTAATAGTTTGGGATGAGATTTCCTATAAAGGGGTATATAATCCGAACTTAAAGATTTGAGTTAAGCTTGAATATAGTAAGAGCAGACCATTAGACTCAGACCTTAGTAAGAGTAACCCCATTTCATACCCAGTTCAGTCGTCATTCGAGGACGAATGATCCCAAGGGAGAGATATTGTAACACCCTATAAATTTTTTGAGCTAAACCCGAACCTTTCTTCGTAGTGAGTGAGATTTTTGCAAGGAATTAAAAATTTCTTAAGTGTTAAGGTCATTAGATGTAGCACCTTGAGTTCCAAAAAGAATTAAATTGGAAATAGCAAAATCTGAAATTTTGCAAGTTAAGCTAAGTATGAGTTTTGGGTCGACTTCAAACGACCATAACTCATAGCTCAGGAAGAGTTATGTGTACTACTATATACGTAGGGAATATATTTGAATTATATTTTCAACGCCGCCGAGTTTGCCAAGTTTCGAGGTCGGATGAGTGAGATATGGCCTTTTGAAGTTAGGCTGCCCAGTAAAGGAAAGTCAAAACCGGAAATAGTAAGGGGTATCTTGGTCTTTTCCTTATCCAAACACATTTGATTCGTTTTTAGTAATATTTTAGAGGTCTAATCTGATTAGGTTCATTTTTATAATCCTAGTTTACGCCTAGGGTTTTAGTTGACAGTTCAAGAAGAGAAAAGAAGAAGAGAAAAGAGGAGAGGATCAAAGCGTTCGTCGAGAGTCTTGCGTTTTGTTGCGGATTTTCGCCATGGGTTAATCCCTAAGAGGTATGTAAGCTTCCATAGTGTTGGGTTCTTTCACCCACACACCAATCATGATTTATTCATCCTAATTTCGTTCTTGAAATTTAAAGATTAGAGTTCTTGATGAGTTCTTGATAAGTGTTCTTGAAATTTCATTAAGTTTTGATGTAAGATTCTGCTTGGGTCAACTTTAAACGAGCATATCTCTTAGATTATTAAGAGTTACGTGAGCCATAACCTATCCAATTAAAGGTAATTGAATCTGCTTTCCAACCCCACCAATTTCACGTCAATCCAATATATGAGTAAAACGTTATGACTATTTTAGTAACCTATAAAGTGCTGTTACGAATTAGCCGACGGAAAAATATTGAAAATAACCGTTTTTGTCTTTTTACCTCCAAGAAAACCAACAACGAATTTCTTGACAAATAAAAAGCTCAAAACGATCATATTTTCATCTTCACTCATGAAAATCATAATTTTTGGCCATAGAGATTTCAAGAAACTAACTCGAGAATCTCAAGAAAGGTCTTCTTGATTGTTTACCTTCAAGCTAGGGTTTCAAGGCTTCTAATCAAGTTCTTCTCCAAGATAATTCAAGATACTTCAAGAACCTTGTTATTCCAGGTATGTAAAACTATCATAGTGTTGGACTAGTTCATCCTCACGCCCTACATCTACCCTCAGATCAATAAAAGATAAATATAGGATATTTTCCCTAGATTTGAGTATTCTTTAGATAAGTTGATTTTGAGTTCTTGAATTCACGTTTCTTTTAAAATTTATATTCCTAATTATCAAATAGCTATATTGTTATTGAGATCCTTCATATGATGAATCATAACTCTTGAATTCATAATTCAAATTCAAGAGAGAGTTACAAGTAGAGTTCAAGGAAGCCTTTGAGTTCAATTGTGAATCCTTTGAGATCAACTATCGATTTGAACTAAGTTTTGAGGAAGTAAGTCAAAGAATGAGAAGAGTCACATACATGAGTTTCATAATGTTATGTAAACCTACGAGTCAAGTCGTTCATACCCATAAATTCCGCATGAACTCCAGAAGTTGAGTATCTTTGAGAGGAGTAGTATCTTCAAGTTCTAAGTCTTG
>JAJOOR010024589.1:0-12710 GCA_036250505.1 Solanum acaule | reverse complement strand
ATTTACCTTATGCGGGGATCGTTTAACCTTGAAAATGGGATATTTTTGCCGTGAGGGCCAACTGGCTCCATAGCTAAGGTCTTAACGGACGTCCACGAAAAATTTTGGCAAAAATGAGGCCGAAATTCTGGATTACCGAAAAAGATGGTGAACAATAGCAAAAGAAAATTGGTAAAATGGGGGGTTTACCTCCTCCGGGTGTCGTTTGAACTCAAAAATGAGCCGTTTTGGCCGTGAGAGCAAACTGGCTCCATTACACCAAAAAATTTGGCAAAAATGAGGTTGGAATTCTGGATCACCAAAAAGATGGTGAACTATAGCACATGAAAATCAGTAAAATAGGGGGTTTACCTACTCCGGGGGTCGTTTGACCTCGAAAATGGGCCGTTTAGGCCGTGAGGGCCATTTGGCTCCATAGTAAAAGTTTTAACGGACGTCCATGAAAAATTCTGGCAAAAATGAGCTTAGAATTCCAGATCCCCAAAAAGTCCATGGACTATAGCACACGAAAATTGGCAAAATGGGGGGTTTACCTGCTCCGGGGTTCGTTTGACCTTGAAAATGGGACGTTTTGGCCTCTTGGGCCAACTGGCTCCATAGCTAAGGTCTTAATGGATGTCCACAAAAACTTTTGGCAAAAATGAACTATAGCACGCGAAAATCGGCAAAATGGGGGACTTACATTCTTTGCGGCTCGTTTGACCCTCAAAATGGGACGTTTTGGCCGTGAGGGCAAACTGGCTGAATAGCTAAGGTCTTAACGGACGTCCACAAAAAAATTTGGCAAAAATGAGGTCGGAATTTTAGATCACCAAAAAGTCCATGGACTATATATAGTAAACGAAAATCGACAAAATGAGGGGTTTACCTGCTCCGGGGGTCGTTTGACCTTGAAAATGGGATGTTTTGGCTGTTAGGGCCAACTGGCTCCATAGATAAGGTCTTAACGGACGACCATGTAAAATTTCGGAAAAAATGAGCTTGGAATTCCAGATCTCCATAAAGTCCATGGAATATAGCCCACGAAAATTGGCAAAATAGAGGGTTTACCTGCTCCGGGGTTAGTTTGACCTTCAAAATAGGACGTTTTGGCTGTGAGGGCCAACTGGCTACATTGCTAAGTTCTTAACGAACGTCCACGAAAAATTTGACAAAAATGAGGTTGGAACAAAAATTCCATGGACTATATAGAACACGAAAATCGGCAAAATGGGAAGTTTAATTGCTCTGGGGTCGTTTGACCTTAAAAATTGGACGTTTTGGCCATGAGGGCCAATTGCCTCCAAAGCTAAGGTCTTAACAGACATCCACGAAAAATTTTGGCGGAAATGAAGTTGGAATTCCAGATCACCAAAAAAGATGATGAACTATAGCACATGAAAATCGGTAAAATTGGGGGTTTACATGCTCCGGGGGTTGTTTGACTTTGAAAATGGGACGTTTTGGCCGTGAGGACCAACTGGCTCTAAAGCTAAGCCTTAACGGACGTCCACGAAATTTTTTGGCAAAAATGAAGTCGAAATTCCAGATCACCAAAACGTTCAAGGACTATAGCACACGAAAATTGACAAAATGAGGTTTTTACCTTCTTCGGGGGTTGTTTGACCTTGAAAATGGAACGTTTTTGCCATGAGGGCCAACTGACTCCATAGCTAAGGTCTTAACGGACGTCTATGAAAAAATTTCAACAAAAATGATCTCGAAAATCCAGATCACCAAAAATTCTATGGACTATAGCACACGAAAATCGGCAAAATGGGGGGTTTACCTGCTCCAGGGGTCGTTTGACCTTGAAAATGGGACGTTTTGGCCGTGAGGGCTAACTGTCTCCATAGCTAAGGTCTTAATGGAGGTCCATGAAAATTTTTAGCAAAAATAAGCACGGAATTCCAGATCTCCAAAAAGTCCATGAACTATAGCACATGAAAATTGGTAAAATGGGGGGTTTACCAGATACGGGGATCGTTTGACCTTGAAAATGGGATGTTTTGGCTGTGTGGGCCAACTGGCTCCATAGCTAAGGTTTTAATGGACGTCCACAAAAACTTTTGGTAACAATGAGGTCGGAATTGCAAATCACCAAAAAGCCCATGGACTCTAGCACACGAAAATTGGCAAAATGAGGGGTTTACCTTCTCCGGGGGTCGTTTGACCTTGAAAATGGGACGTTTTGGCCGTGAGGGCCAACTGACTCCATAGCTAAGGTCTTAACGGACGTCTATGAAAAAATTTCGACAAAAATGATCTCAAAATTCCAGATCACCAAAAAGTCTATGGACTATTAGCACATGAAAATTGGCAAAATGGGGGTTTACCTGCTCCGGGGGTCGTTTGACCTTGAAAATGGAACGTTATGGCCGTGAGGGCTAACTGTCTCCATAGCTAAGGTCTAAACGGACGCCCGTGAAAAATTTCAGCAAAAATGAGCACGGAATTCCAAATCTCCAAAGAGTCCATGAGCTATAGCACACGAAAATTGGCAAAATGGAAGGTTTACCTTATACAGGGATCGTTTGACCTTGAAAATGGGATGTTTTGGCTGTGTGGGCCAACTGGCTCCATAGCTAAGGTTTGAACAGACGTCCAGAAAATTTTTGACAAAAATGAGGTAGGAATTCAAGAATACCAAAAAAAATGGTGAACTATAGCACATGAAAAAATCTGTAAAATGGGGAGCTTAACTGCTCCGGGGGTCGTTTGAACTTGAAAATGGGCCGTTTTGGCCGTGAGGGCCAACTGGCTCCACAGTTAAGGTCTTAACAGACGTCCACGAAAACTTTTGGCAAAAATGAGGTTGGAAAATCCAGATCACCAAAAAGTCCATTGACTATAGCACACGAAAATTGGCAATATGGGGGGTTTACCTTCTCCGGAAGTCGTTTGACCTTGAAAAATGGGACGTTTTCAGCATGAGGGACAACTGGCTCCATAGCTAAGGTTTAATTGGACGTCCATTAAAAAATTTGGCAAAAATGAGCTTGAATTTTCAGATCTCCAAAAAGTCGATGGACTATAGCATACGAAAATCGGCAAAACGGGGGATTTACCTGCTCCGGGGTTCGTTTGACCTTGATAATGGGACGGTTTGGCCGTGACGGCCAATTGGCTCCATAACTAAGGTCTTTACAGACGTCCACAAAAATTTTCGGCAAAAATGAGTTCGGAATTCAAGATCACCAAAAAGTCCATGAACTATAGCACACGAAAATTGGCAAAATGGAGGGTTTACCTGATTTGGGGGCTGTTTGACCTTGAAAATGGGACGTATAGGCCGTGAGGGCCAACTGGATCCATAACTAAAGTCTTAACAAATGTCCACGAAATATTTTAGTAAAAATGAGGTCGGAATTCCAGATTACCAATAAGTCCATGGACTATAGAACACGAAAATTGGCAAAATAGGGGGTTTACCTTCTCCAGGATTCGTTTGACCTTGAAAATGGGACATTTTGGATGTGATGGACAACTGGCTCCATAGCTAAAGTCTTAATGGTCGTCCACAAAAGCATTCCAAATCACCAAAAGTCCATGAACTATGCTCACGAAAATCGGCAAAAAGGAGGGTTTCCCTGATCTAAGGCGCGTTTGACCTAGAAAACTCGACGTTTTGACCGTGAGGGCCAACTGACTCCATAGATATGGTCATAACGGACATCCACGAAAAATTTTGGTAAAATTTAGGTCGGAATTCCAGATCACCAAAAAGTCCATGGACTATAGCACATGAAAGTCGGCAAAATAGGGGGTTTACCTACTTTGGTGCTCGTTTGACCTTCAAAATGGGACGTTTTGGCCGTGAGGGCCAACTGGCTCCATAGCTAAGGTCTTAACGGACGTCCACAAAAATTTTTGGCAAAAATGAGGTCGGAATTCCAGATCAACAAAAAGTCCATGGACTATAGCACATGAAAATCGGCAAAATGGAGGGGGGGTTTACCTGTAGTGGTGCTTGTTTGATCTTCAAAATGGGACGTTTTGGCCGAGAGTGCCAACTGGCTCCATAGATAAGGTTTTAACAAACATCCACGAAAAATTTTGGCAAAAAAGAGGTCGTAATTCCACATCACCGAAAAGTCCATGGACTATAGCACACGAAAATTGGCAAAATGTGGCGTTTAAGTGATCCGGGGATCGTTTGACCTTGAAATTGGGACGTTTTGGCCGTGAGGGCCAACTGGCTCCACAGCTAAGGTCTTAACGGACATCGATAAAATTTTTTGGCAAAAACTAGGTCGGAATTCCAGATAACCAAAACTCAATGAACTACAGTAGACGAAAATTGGAAAATTAAGGGGTTTAACTGATCCGAGGCCCGTTTGACCTTGAAAATGGGACATTTTGGTCGTGATGGCCAACTAGCTCCATAGCTAAAGTCATAACGGATGTCGATAAAAAATTTTGGCAAAAAATGAGGTCGTAATTCCAGATCACCAAAAAGTACATGGACTATAGAACACGAGAATTGGCAAAATGGGGGGTTTACTTGTTGCAGGATTTATTTGACCTTGAAAATGGGACGTTTTTGTTGTGAGTGACAATTGGCTCCATAACTAAGGTCTGAACGGACGTCTACAAAAAATTTGGCAAAAATGAGGTCGATATTCCAGATCACCAAAAAGTCCATCGACTTAGCATACGAAAATTGGCAAAAGAGGGGGGTTTACCTGATCCGGGGTCCCTTTGACCTTGAAAATAGGACATTTTGGCTATGAGGGCCAACTGGCTCCATATATAAGGTCTTAACGGACGTCCACGAAAGATATTGGCAAAAATGAAGTCGAAATTGCAGATCACCAAAAAGACCATGGACAATAGCACACGAAAATTGGCAAAATGTGGGGGTTTACCTGCTCTGGGGTCGTTTGACCTTGAAAATGGGACATTTTGGCCGTAAGGGCCAACTAGCTCCATAGCTATGGTCTTATTGGACGTCCACAAAATTTTTTGACAAAAATGAGCTCGGAATGCCAGATCACCAAAAAGTCCATGGACTATAACATACGAAAATCGGCAAAGTGCGGTGTTTACCTTATCTGGGGGACGTTTAACCTTGCAATTGGGACGTTTTGGCCGTGAGGGCCAATTGGCTCCATAACTAGGGTATTAACAGACTACCACAAAATTTTTTGGCTAAAATGAGGTCGAAATTCCAGATCACCAAAAAGTACATGGACAATGGCAGACGAAAATTGGCAAAAAGAGGGGTTTACCTGCTCTGATGCTCGTTTGACCTTCAAAATGGGATGTTTTGGTCGTGATGGCCAACTTGTTCCATAGCTATGGTCTTAACGGAAGTCCATGAAAAATTTTGGTAAAACTTAGCTCGGAATTTTAAATCACCCAAAAGTCCATAGACTATAGCACACGAAAATTGGCAAATGGGGGTTTACCTTCTCTGGTGCTCGTTTGACCTTCAAAATGGGACGTTTTGGCCAATAGGGCCAACTGACTCCATAACTAAGGTCTTAAAGGACGTCCACGAAAAATATTGACAAAAATTAGCCCGAAATTCCAGATCACCAAAAAGTCCATGGACTATAGCACACGAAAATTGGCAAAATAGGGGGTTTACCTGCTCTGGTCCTCATTTAATCTTCAAAATGGGACGTTTTGGCCGATAGGGCCAACTGGCTCCATAGCTAAGGTCTTAACAGACGTCCACGAAAAATTTTAGGAAAAAAGAGGTCGGAATTCCAGATCACCAAAAAGTCCATGCACTATAACACACGAAAATCGGCAAAATGGAGGGTTTACCTGATATGGGGTCGTTTGACCTTGAAAATGGGACGTATTGGCCGTGAGGGCCAACTAGATCCATAGCTAAAGTCTCAACAAATGTCCACAAATTTTTTTAGCAAAAATGAGGTCGGAATTCCAGATCACCAATAAGTCCATGGAATAAAGCACACGAAAATTGGCAAAATATGGGGTTTACCTTCTCGAGGATTCGTTTGACCTTGAAAATGGGACATTTTGGACGTGATGGACAACTGGCTCCATAGCTAAAGTCTTAATGGTCGTCCACAAAAACTTTTGGTAAAAATGAGGTCGGCAATCCAGATCACCAAAAAGTCCATTGACTATGCTCACGAAAATCGGCAAAAGGGAGGGTTTCCCTAATCCAGGACCCGTTTGACCTAGAAAATTGGACGTTTTGGCCGTGAGGGCCAACTGACTCCATAGATAAGGTCTTAACGGACATACACGAAAAATTTTGGTAAAAATTAGGTCGGAAATCCAGATCACCAAAAAGTCCATGGACTATAGCACATGAAAATCGGTAAAATGGAGGGTTTACCTGATCTGGGGGCCGTTTGACCTTGAATATGGGACGGATTGGCCGTGAGGGCCAACTGGATCCATAGCCAAAGTCTCAACAAATGTCCACGAAAATTTTTAGTAAAAATGAGTACGGAATCCAGATCACCAATAAGTCCATGGACTATAGCACACGAAAGTTGGCAAAATAGTGTTCGGAATTCCAGATCACCAAAAAGTCCATGGTTTATAGCACAGGAAAATCAGCAAAATAGGGGGGTTTACTTGCTTTGGTGCTCGTTTGACCTTCAAAATGGGACGTTTTGGCCGTGAGGGCCAACTAGTTCCATAACTAAGGTGTTAACGGACGTCTACAAAAAATTTTGGCAAAAATAAGCGCGGAATACTAGATCAGCAAAAAGTCCATGGACTATATCACACGAAAATTGGTAAAATGCAGTGTTTACCTGATCTGGGGTCCGTTTGACATTGAAAATGGGACGTTTTGGCCGTGAGAGCCAACTGTCTCCATAGCTAAGGTCTTAACGGACGTCTATAAAAATTTTGGCAAAAATGAGGTCGGAATTCCAGATCACCTAAAAGTCCATAGACTATAGTGCATGAAAATCGGCAAAATGGGGGGGTTTACCTGTAGTGGTGCTCGTTAGACCTTCAAAATGGGACGTTTTGGCCGAGAGTGCCAACTAGCTCTATAGCTAAGGTCTTAACAAACGTCCAAATTTTTTTTTGGCAAAAACGAGATCATAATTCCAGATCACCAAAAAGACCATGGACAATAGCGCATGAAAATTGGCCAAATGGGGGGCTCACCTGCTCCAGGGGTCGTTTGACCTTAAAATGGGACGTTTTGGCCGTGAAGGCCAACTGGCTCCATAGCTAAGGTCTTACCGGACGTCCACAAAAAATTTTGGCAAAAATGAGCTCGGAATTCCAGATCACCAAAAAGTTCATGGACTATAGCACACGAAAATCGGCAAAATGCGGTGTTTACCTGATCTGGGGCCCGTTTGACCTTGTAATTGGGACGTTTTGGCCGTGAGGGCCAACTGGCTCCATATCTATGGTCTTAAGGGACTTCCACAAAAAAATTTGGCAAAAATGAGCTCGGAATTCCAGATCACCAAAAAGTTCATGGACTATAGCACACGAAAATCAGCAAAATGAGGGGTTTACCTGCTCTGGTGCTCGTTTGACCTTCAAAATGGGATGTTTTGGCCGTGATGGCCAACTAGCTCCATAACTATGGTCTTAACGGATGTCCACGAAATTTTTTGGCAAAAATGAACTTGAAATTCCAGATCACCAAAAAGTCTATGGAATATAACACACGAAAATCGGAAAAATGCGGTGTTTACCTGATTTGGGTCCCGTTTGAACTTAAAATTGGGACGTTTTGGCCGTGAAGGCCAACTGGCTCCATAGCTTAAGTTTTAACGGATGTCCACGAAAATTTTTGACGAAAATGAGGTCGGAATCCAGATCACCAAAACTTCCATGGACTATAGCACACGAAATTTGGCAAAATGGGGGGTTTACTTGCTCCGGGATTCGTTTGACATTGAAAATGGGACGTTTTGGCTGTGAGGGACAACTAGCTCTATATCTAACATCTTAACGGACGTCCACGAAAAATTTTGGCAAAAATGAGGTTGAAATTCCATATCACCAAAAAGTCCATGGACTATAGCACACGAAAATCGGCAAAATGGGGGGTTTACCTTCTCTGGTGCTCATTTGACCTTCAAAATGGGACGTTTTGGCCAAGAGGGACAACTGGTTCCATAGCTAACGTCTTAACTAACGTCCACAAAAATTTTTGGCAAAAATTAGGTCGAAATTATAGATCACCAATTTGTCCATGGACTATATCACACGAAAATCGGCAAAATGGGGGGGTTTACCTACTTTGGTGAACGTTTGACCTTCAAAATGGGACGTTTTGGCGGAGAAGACCAATTGGCTCCATAACTAAGGTCTTAACGGACGTCCACAAAAAATTTTGGCAAAAATGAGGTCGGAATCCAGATCACCAAAAAGTCCATGGACTATAGAACATGAAAATCTACAAAATGAGGGGGTTTACCTTCTCTGGTGCTCGTTTAACCTACAAAATGGGACGTTTTGGCCTAGAGAGACAACTGGGTCCATAGCTAAGGTCTTAACTAACGTCCACGAAAATTTTTGGCAAAAATAAGGTCGGAATTATAGTTCACCAATTAGTCCATGGACTATAGCACACGAAAATCGGCAAAATGGGGGGTTTACGTGCATTGGTGCTCGTTTGACCTTAAAAATGGGACGTTTTGGAGGAGAGGACCAACTGGCTCCATAACTAAGGTTTTAACGGACGTCCACGAAAAATTTTGGCAAAAATGAGGTCGGAATTCCAGATCACCAAAAAGCCCACGGACTATAGGACACGAAAATTGGCAAAATAGGGGGTTTACCTGCTCTTGTGCACGTTTGACCTTCAAAATGGGACGTTTTGGCTAAGAGGGCCAACTGGCTCTATAGCTAAGGTATTAACGGACGTCCACAAAAAATTTTGGGAAAAATGAGCTCGGAAATCCAGATCACCAAAAAGTCCATGGACTATAAAACACGAAAATCGGCAAAATGGGGGGTTTACCTGCTCTTGTGCACGTTTGACCTTCAAAATGGGACGTTTTGGCTAAGAGGGCCAACTGGCTCCAAAGCTAAGGTATTAACGGACGTCCACGAAAATTTTTGGCAAAAATGAGGTCCTAAATCCAGATCACCAAAAAGTCTATGGACTATAGCACACGAAAATTGGCAAAATGGCAGGTTTACCTACTCTGGTGCTGGTTTGACCTTCAAAATGTAATGTTTTTGCTGAGAGGGCCAACTGGCTCCACAGCTAAGGTCTTAACGAACGTCTACGAATTTTTTTGGCGAAAATGAAGTCCGAATTCCAGATCACCCAAAAGTTCATGGACAATAGCACACGAAAATAGGCAAAATGGGGAGTTTACCTGATCCGGGGAACGTTTGAACTCGTAAATGGGATGTTTTGGCCGTGAGGGCCAACTGGCGCCATATCTAAGGTCTTAACGGACATCCACGAAAACTTTTGGCAAAAATGAGTTCGGAATTCCAGATCACCAAAAAGTCCATGGACTATAGCACACTAAAATCGGAAAAATAGGGGTTTACCTGCTTTGGTGCTCGTTTGACCTTAAAAATGGGACGTTTTGGCCGTGAGGGCAAATTGGCTCCATATCTAAAGTCTTAATGGTTTTCCACGAATAATTTTGGCAAAACTGAGATCAGAATTGCAGATCACCAAAAAGTCCATGGACTATAGCACCCGAAAATTGGCAAAAGGGGTGGTTTACCTGCTCTGGTGCTCATTTGACTTTTAAAATGGGACGTTTTGGTCGTGAGGGCCAATTGGCTCCATATCTAAAGTCTTAACGTACGTCCATGAAAACTTTTGGCAAAAATGAGTTCAGAATTCCAGATCACCTAAAAGTCTACCGATTATAGCACACGAAAATTGGAAAAATGGGGGGTTTACCTGCTCTGGTGCTCGTCTTTCATACAAAATGGGAGGTTTTGGCCGTGAGGGCCAGCTGGCTCCATAGCTAAGGTCTTAACGGACGTCCAGGAAATCTTTTGGCAAAAATGAGTTCGAAATTCCAGATCACCAAAAAGTCCATGGACTATAGCACACAAAAATCGGTAAAATAGGGGGTTTACCTCCTCTGGTGCTCGTTTGACCTTAAAAATGGGATGTTTTGGCCGTGAGGGCGAACTGGCTCCATAGCTAATGATATAACGGACGTCCACGAAAATTTTTGGCAAAAATGAGCTCAAAATTCTAGATCAGCAAAAAGTCCATGGAATATAGCACACGAAAAATAGGCAAAATGGGGCGTTTGCCTGATCCGGGGTACGTTTGAACTTGTAAATGGGTTGTTTGGCCGTGAGGGCCAACTGGCTCCATAATTAAGGTATTAACGAATGTCCACGAAAATTTTTGGCAAAAATGAGGTCGGAATACCAGATCACCAAAAGTACATGGAGTTAGCACACGAAAATCGGCAAAAGTGGGGGTTTACCTGATTCGGGGCCCGTTTGACCTTGAAAATAAGACATTTTGGCTATGAGGGCCAACTGGATCCATAGCTAAGGTATTAACTGACGTCCACGAAAGATTTTGGCAAAAACTAGGTCGGAATTCCAGATCACCAAAAAGACCATGGACTATAGCATAAGAAAATTGGCAAACTGCGGTGTTTACCTGATCCGGGGTCCATTTAACCTTGACAATTGGACGTTTTGGCCGTCAGGGCCAACTCGCTCCACAGCTAAGGTCTTAACAGACTTCCACAAAATTTTTTGGTAAATTGGAGGTCGGAATTCCAGATCACCAATAAGTCCATGGATTATATCACACAAAAATCGGCAAAATAGGGGGTTGACTTGCTCTAGTGCTGGTTTGACCTTTAAAATGAGACGTTTTTGCCAAGAATGCCAATTGGATCCATTGGTCAAGTCTTAACGGACGTCCACGAAAAATTTTGGCAAAAATGAAGTCGAAATTCCAGATCACCAAAAAGTCCAAGGACTAAAGCATACGAAAATCGGCAAAATAGGGGTTTACCTGCTCCAAGGCTCGTTTGACCTTGAAAACGGGATGTTTTGGCTATGAGGGATAACTGAATCCATACTTAAGGTCATCACGGACGTCGAAGCAAAATCTCGGCAAAAAAGAGCTCGAAATTTCAGATCACCAAAAAGTCCATTAACTATAGCAGACAAAAATTGGCAAAATGGGGATTTACCTGCTCCAGACGTTGTTTGACCTTGAAAATAAGATGTTTTGGCTGTGAGGGCCAAGTAGCTCCATAGGTAAGGTTTTAACGCACGTCCACAAAAAATTTTGGCCAAAATTAGGTCGGAATTCTAGATCACAAAAAAGTAAATAGACTATAGCACACGAAAATCGGTAAAATTGGGGTTTACCTGCTCTTGTGCTCGTTTGACCTTCAAAATGGGATATTTTGGCCGAGAGGGCCAACTGGCTCTATAACTAAGGTCTTAAAGTACGTCCACAAAAAATATCGGCAAAAATGAGCCCGAAATTCCAGATCACCAAAAAGTCCATAGACTATAGCACACGAAAATTGGCAAAAATGGGGAGTTTACCTTCTCTGGTCCTCGTTTAATCTTCAAAATGGGACGTTTTGGCCGATATGGACAACTGGCTCCATAGCTAAAGTCTTAATGGTCGTCCACAAAAACTGTTGGCAAAAATGAGGTCGGCATTCCAGATCACCAAAAAGTCCATGGACTATGCACACGAAATTCGGCAAAAAGGAGGGTTTCCCTGATCCAGGGCCCCTTTGACCTAGAAAACTGGTCGTTTTGGCCGTGAGGGCCAGCTCCATCCATAGATAAGGTCTTAACGGACATCCACGAAAAATTTTGGTAAAAATTAGGTCGGAATTCCAGATCACAAAAAATTCCATGGACTATATCACACGAAAATCGGCAAAATAGGGGGTTTACGTTCTTCGGTGCTCGTTTGACCTTCAAAATGGGACGTTTTGGCCGTTAGGGCCAACTGGCTCCATAACTAAGCTCTTAACGGACGTCGACAAAATTTTTTGGCAAAAATGAGGTCAGAATTCCAGATCACTAAAAAGTTCATGGACTATAGCATATGAAAATCGGCAAAATGGGGGGTTTACCTGTAGTGGTGCTCGTTTGACCTTCAAAATGGGTCGTTTTAGCCGAGAGTGCCAACTGGCTCCATAGCTAAAGTCTTGACACACGTCCACGAAAAATTTTGGCAAAAAAGAGGTCGTAATCCAGATCACCAAAAAGTCCATAGACTATAGCACACGAAAATTGGCAAAATGGGGCGTTTAAGCAATCCGGGGATCGTTTGACCTTGAAATTGGGATGTTTTGGCCGTGAGGTCCAACTGGGTCCATAGTTAAGGTCTTAACAGATGTCGACAAAATTTTTTGGCAAAAACGAGGTCGAAATTCAGGATAACCAAAAACTCCATGGATGATAGCAGACGAGAATCGGCAAATTAAGGGGTTTAGCTGATCCGAGGCCCGTTTGACCTTGAAAATGGGACATTTTGGCCGTGACGGCCAACTGGCTCCATAGCTAAAGTCATTACGGATGTCCACGACAAATTATGGCAAAAATGGAGTGGGAATTCTAGATCACCAAAAAGTCCATTGACTATAGCATACGAAAATTGGCAAAATGGGGGGTTTACTTGCTCCGGGATTTATTTGACCTTGAGAATGGACATTTTGACTATGAGGGACAACTGGCTCCATAACTAAGGTCTGAACGGACGTCTACAAAAAATTTGGTAAAAATGAGGTCGGTATTCCAGATCACCAAAAAGTCCATTGGTTTCGCACACGAAATTCAGCAAATGG
>JAJOOR010024588.1:0-13976 GCA_036250505.1 Solanum acaule | reverse complement strand
TTGTTAGGGTTTTGCCCTGATTTTCTTACCATAATTTAAGATTTATTTTTCCTTAAAGAAAAACAAAACATTACCATAAATGTTTTTACTTTTCTTGAAAGGAAAATATAATATTATTTTATATTTGGTTTATTCTCTCCTTTAGGACTCCTTTTCTAGTAAGAAAAGGTTTTAGGACTCTATAAATATAGGTTTGTTTTCTTCAAACACATAACAATAACATCCACAATGTAGTCGTTTAAGAGCCTTGTTTATGGGGAGATTTATTCTCTCTAAAGTTTCAATGTTTTTCTTTTTATTGGTTTTAATTTGATATAATAATATTTTGATTTTTAGTATAAGTTTTTGTTATCTGATTTATCAACTGTATGATTTGCAAATTGTAAGCTTCCGCATGACGCCCTAATCCCCTTCAGAACCCAACAATAATAACAATAGGTTTTATGTTTCACACATATATTTACAATATTTAATTTTATGCAATCAGAATAAAACTTCAATGAATTTAAAGTATAAAATATTGAGATCTTTTTTAATAATAATTTTCTTTTATATATAGATATATTTTTTATTTTTAATAGTAAAGATTTTGTTTAGTATCAACTTAAATTTTTGCAATGTAAATCTTGTATATTTGATTAAAAAAAAGTAATTTTTTACGTAAAATACTCTTATATAAAAATAGGCTCTAAAAGTGAATTTTTAATGTATACGAAAAGCTAAGTTCATTTTGAGTAGTAAAAATATTTTATAGGAAGTCGTATAGTTTGAAAAGACATCGATATTAATAAAATGACAATATAATTAAAAAAAATGTGTTGTGTAAATGTCTTGAATTTATACTCGTAACCCATGATCAAACTGTAATCCATTATCCTGTAAAATCATAAAATATTTTTAAAAAATATATATTAAATTTAAAATAATTTACCTAACTAATTTATATATATTACTGATTCTAGAATGAAAATCTTGTCTATAAAAATAGAATTTTATATTACAATAGGATAAATATTTTCTTGAGTATGTATGTGCATGAAAAGAAAAAAATAGTACTCCAAACTAATTAATCTTTAATGAATTAAGTTATAATTTACACTCACAACAATTCTTCTCCTCCTCCTCCTCCTTCTTCTCCTCCTCCTCCTTCTCCTTCTTCTCCTCCTCCTCCTCCTTCTTCTTCTTCTTCTTCCTCTTGTTCTCCATTTTCATCTTCATTATTTTTGTAATGTCGATTCTTCTCTTCTCTTACGCATATACTACTCTCAAGATCGAAATTCACTCAATTATTTATTTTCTTCTTCATAAAAAAGTGCAATTGCTCCTCCTTCGCCAAATAAAGATCATAAAATTTCAAAGTTGTTGAGCTATTACAACAATCCTTTTTCTACCTTTTCTTCTTCACTGCTTCACGATCACTTTTTAAAATTCCAACAAATTCCATATTTCTTTTAATAATTGCAATATATATTGTTGAGATGCATGTATAGCGAAAAACTCTCGCAATAGGATAAATCATTTTTTCTGGATTTTCCATTGAAATTTTGCTAATGGAGTGAGTCTCTATAAAAATGATATTAATAGTTCCTCAATTTAAAATTCTTTAAGTGAAGCGGTTGACAAACGTGTCTATCCGGATCTTTTATTTATCTTTTTGGCAGTTACTAATTTTATTATTTAGTAACTTTCAATTATAGAATTTCTAAATAATTAAATATATCTTAACCAATAAGAATAAACTCAAATACAATTTTCTAATTTAATTTTTCAAGAGCCCCAAATTGTTAAAACACAGTTTTCATTAAAAAGAAAAAAATAAGTTTTTTTAAAAGAGCCCAAAAATGTTAAAACACAGTTTTCATTTTAAAAGAAAATAAAAACTAAACAATAATCATTTCTATATAAAAAGAGTCCAAAACATAAAATATATAAATAATTATCTTTCTATTTATTAGATTTTATTTTAAATTTTTTGAATAATGTATAATATAAATTATAAAAGAAAATGAAAATAAAAACAATAAATATAAAATACTTTAAAACTTGAAGAATTTAATACGCAGTTTGCATTAATTCTAAATAAAATCATTTTTAGTTTAACTTATGATTAATTCTAATCAATTACCTATATTTTTGGAATCCACTACTGCCCTTTCCATTCATTAATTTAAAATTAATTAACATCATTATCTCAATTGGAAAATACAAAATCCATGGTATGCATAAGACAATTCAGTATGAAGATATTCACAACCTAGACAACAAATAATGAAAAAGCAAAAGCACATTCATAGCATGAGCAACAAACAATGCAAGAATGGAAGCTTATTAACAGCCTGAGTAGCAAACTATGAAAAACAGTTCAGAGGACAAAAACTATGAGAGGAATTCCACCTGAAGCAATCTGCTCCATATCAATCAATAAAAAGAGGTAACAACTTAGCAGACTGGAAAGATACAAAATATACCACAGTAATGCAGGCCTGCTGAATGTACAATACATATACATAAACACACATACATTAATTTATGTCTCAAAACCCCTATTCAATAGGGGATGACAGCCGGTCAAATTTACATCAGTATTGGACACTTAAAACCTATTTAAGGTTTCTTACCGCTAGGTAACCCCACAATAGACCAAGTGTCATTTGCAGCTAATGCCTTAAACTCCTTACTCATAGCGTGACACTCAGGCACAGAAGAAGCTTGAGAATAAGTGCAGGGTTCAAAAACATGATGCAGACTAAGGGTTTAAGACTAGATGATTCAGAATGAGAGCAATCAATAGACTGAAAAGCATTACAAAGATACTACTGGAGGTAACAAGTTGATGAGAGGTCTTAGTAGATCTTCTAGGTGAAAGAATACATTGTACAAAGCAAGACCAGGAAACAGTGTTAAAGAGACAATGTTAGAGACTTTAACTTTGTATCCATTTAGAAGTGAAACAAGACAAGGAATATGTAATGTTTTAACATTGAAGAGTAAAGAAAGGTTAGATCGATGTCGTGATCTGATGCTCCAGAATCTGTAGTCCAAATGGTATCACTAATCTTATTAAGTAAATAAGTTTTGAACAAAACATTGTCAGTTAAGATTTTACCTGTAAAGTTAGCAGATGCTATGAGGATTAGTGAGTGGTGAAAGATGAGAGTGCTGCAAGTGGGACATTATGTAGAAGGACTGATCTTTAGTCAGACTAGAAACATTGACTGGCAAGTTAGAAACACGAGATAAACCAAAACATGAGATTGTGCACCTGTATGACCAGGACCAGAAGTTGCAAATTCAGCATGTGCTGCTGTCTTCCTTAGACCAGTATTCTTAGGGTCACCGGTATTCTCTGTGAACTTCAAATGAGAAGGATAATAATGTAGCCTATAACATTTCTCAATGGTGTGATTGGCTTTGCAATACAAAACAAAAGAGGTTGTGATGGATCAAAGGATACTTTGGACATGAACTGTGGTTTGGAGACTCTAGCAGTGAAAGAAGCAGAATTGGATCCAAAATGAGAAGTAGAGGATACTTGTCTCTGTTTCAATTCAACCAACATGGAAGTGGTTTCATCATAAGAAGTTAAGAACATTCCTTCTAACTTGTAGATAATTCTCATTGAGCCCCATTGTTTCTATCAGGTAAGACTAATGATTGGACATCGAAGGAACTAGAGCAAACTGCTGAAGCAGAGGATACATTGTTGTTATGTAGGTCCCTCATCCTTGTGCATACTACTTTATACTTTACAGGAGAACAAAAATGAGCTGGTAATTTGATCTAGATCTTTCAAGTTCAAAAATTGTTTAGAAAGGAAACCTTTTCAGCTGTTTCGTTAATGGTAGTTATCTTTTTATTTAAAGTGTTCTTATTGAAAAACAGAACGTAAAAAAAAGTTGTTTCGTTGAAGAAGGCTTCCGTTCTCAAGAAGTAAATATATTCATTGAATGATTAGATGACTAGTTCGAGTAATCAGAAAACTAATATTCAGCTATACCAACAGAAGCTATAGATAAAACTAACTATATTTTAGGGGCAAGCAACAATGTAGATGAATCAAGGATTAAATTCAAGGGCTGGCAAAGCATCGACAAGAGCCATCTTAATTGGAAATTGCAAAATCGATGATATGTAGATAATAAAAAATCCCACCAATACAAACAGGCAGCAGGCCAGAGAATGATGCCAACAGAAAGTTAATACATCTAAGGAGAAAATTAGTACACAATGTAGCTTCAGTAATCAGACCACTAATATGCAACTATACCAACAAAACCTATTAGATAAAACTAATTACACTTCAAAGGATGCAACAATACCAACAAAACCTATAGATACAACTATACCAACAAAACCAATAAAAACAGGCAGCAGGCCAGAGAATGATAGCAACAGAAAAAAGTGTGCTCTATGTTGTTTGGTAACTTTGGTATATGTCATTTTGGGCTTAATTTCTTCTCTGCTGGCATGTCTTTGCTCGTCATAGCTTCTCTCTTGTGAATACTACTTCAAGTTATACAAATCATGATTGTCTTATCAGGTAAGACTAACGATTGGACAGCGAAGAAACTAGAGCAAACTGCTGAAGCAGAGGATACAATGCTATTATGTAAGTCCCTCATCCTTGTGCATGCTACTTTGTACTTTATAGGAGAACAAAAATAAGCTGGTAATTTGGTCCGGATCTTTCAAGTTCAGAAATTGTTCAGAAAGCAAACCTTTTCAAATGTTTCGTTAATGGTAGTTATCTTTTTATTTATAGTAGTATTCTTATTGAAAAACAGAACGTAAAAAAGTTGTTTCGTTGAAGAAGGCACCTGTTATCAAGAAGTAAATATATTCATTGGATGATTAGAGGACTAATTTGAGTAATCGGACAATTAATATTCAGGTATACCAACAGATGCTATAGATAAAACTAACTACATTTCAGGGGCTAGCAACAATGTAGATGAATCCAGGATAAAATTCAAGGGCTGGCAAAGCATCGACAAGAGCTATTTCAATAAGAAAATGCAAAATCGATGATATGTAGATAATCAAAAACATAGAGAACAAGGGATGAGGTGTATATGGATTATTTCAAGTAATCAGATCATTAACACTCAGCTATAAAAATAGAACCTATAGATAAAACTAACTACACATCACGGACGAGCAACAATCAAGATGAATTTGGACTCAAATAGTAACTCAAACAGTCGCATCAAAGGATAAA
This sequence comes from Solanum acaule, assembly GCA_036250505.1. Classification (NCBI taxonomy): domain Eukaryota; kingdom Viridiplantae; phylum Streptophyta; class Magnoliopsida; order Solanales; family Solanaceae; genus Solanum; species Solanum acaule. The sequence goes on along the minus strand of JAJOOR010024588.1, from coordinate 8,758 downwards.
GATGATTAATACCATGAGAAGTTGGAGTATTTTCAGCAACAATAGGTATCCCTCTTATTTGTGCTATTTGTCCATGGCCACTATCAGCGTCGTGGACCTGATAAATATTAACACAATAGTTAAAAATACTTTTATACGATTAAATTTTATTAAAAATAATGTCTAAAACTTATGGAATCAAGTTACGTGTCCACTTGAGGTGCCATTGATATTTTGAGGCATGGATTCATTAGGAGCATGTTTGCGCATAAATTGTTGCATTTGGAGTAATTCTAATTGCATATTATCCTAATTTTGTTTCATCATATTAATTTCTTCATTTTGTTTCCCCTTCAATTCATTTATCTCCTATTCTAACTTTTGTACAATTTCATTAGATGAATCCTCTTCATCAATGTTCTCTAAGAAAGATCTACTACCCCATAGAGTAGAAGGAGTTGGACCAAGTCCTAAACCACGAACATACCCGCTTCTTTCATTTCCTAATACCTGGGAATACACATCACCTTTCCAAGCAACACGGTGAGGAGGTTGGTCAGTAGATCCTCACTATTGCTCATCTTCTCATTTATCATGTCCTGACCAAAGAAAATATATTAAATCCAATTTGGAATTCATCTGTTCACTTTTTCTATTTTTCCCTTAATTTTTTCCAATGTAGATAATAAAAGAAAGAAGAAATCTTACAATTTCTTTGGCCGAATCATCATCCAATGGTCTACCATCCACACGTTGTTTATGAGTTAATAAGAATATTTCTGCTCGTGTAGGCTCTCTACCATTTGTAGTCTAATAAAAGAAAATTGATGTCATCTATGCTTGACAAGAAGGGTTAAAATATTATAGTTTTTAATTTCAGCAGGTTTACCTGCTCATCCATCAAGGTAGCAATACTTTTGGATCCTCCTGTGTGAGGCATCTTTTGCTTGGTCCTATTATTCCTATTTGCTTGGGTACGTATCTGTCATTGAAAAATTAAAACAATATCTTATGATTTATAAATAAAAATTGAGCATAACAAAAATCTAAACACTAAAAAAATTAGCAACTAGGAGAATGCTGTAAATATTTGTTGATACCTTAGCTTTGTCGGAAAGCCAATAAGATTCAAGACCACTCCATTGATCTCTTGGTATACGACTTGGTCTATTTTTTAGCAAAGCGTCTTTAGTCTTATACTTTGGAATATGGTCACCTTTTAACTAACACTTGTATTCTTTCCATTTCTTTCCTAGTGACTTTAAGACAAAGGCTTCTCCGTATTTTGAGATAAATAACTTCTATCTGCTCCTTAACACCTTTATATTTTAGTGAGTTTTTCACATATTACTTTTCTATCTGCTCCTTAACACCTTTATTCGCTAAAGCATGACTCTAATTGCAGTTTGCCTTAAAGTTCCATATCAGCCACATAAAAAACACATGATCATTATAATCGCCATGAGAAGTAGCAGAATTTTTTTTTGATGCCTAAGGCTGATCTGTTGAGGTTGGTTAGGCTATACAAAATTCTAGAAGTAGTTCTAGTTAAGCTGCAATCTTCATGATATTACAAGCAGTGAAATAGAGACAGGACATGAAAAGACATAGACAAAACAGAGTATGATACAACTTCACTTCCCTTCTCACTTTAAGCAACAAAAGCACTCACTTTTAAGAACGCTACTCAAGAGTTCTCCCAAAATAGTAATAGCATTTGGATAGAAGTGTAGCTATATTTTATTTTTCTTAGCTCAAGCTGAATCTAGTTCCCTTTCTTCAACCCAATGAACTTTCTATTGAATTTTAACACTCAAAACATATTCTCACTTCAAAATAAAATTTTCAGCTCTATTCGCAAGAATGTTACTCAAGTCATAAATTCCTTCTAACAACTCCATCAAGAAGATGAGAATGAAAAAACAGAGAAACTTGCTTGCAGACAGTAAGTTAAAAAAACAACTTGTAGCAGCTAGCTTGAGCTACAGAAAAACAGAGAAAAGAAGAAGAATATAAGAGAGAAGAGCTGAATTTTTTTACTTTATGATGACTTCTAAAAAAATTTAGCAATGAACCATGTATTTTTCAATTACCAATTGCACAAATCACATAGTTGTAAAAGAGTACTATCACAGACTAAGTAATGAAGTTTCATCGATTCGCTTTGGTTTCTAGTTCTTCAACAGGGAAACAAGGAAAAGTTCTCAGTTTCTAAATTTAGAGAAACAATCTTAAGAATCAAACATTCCTTTTCAATTAAATCCCAAAATCAAGAAGAAATTCAGTTCCAATTTAATAACATCCTCAACTGGAACATACACATCAACAAACTACAAAACTTTTTAAATAGTTTGGTGTTCTGTTTTAGATTCAAACAAACAATCATGAGAATTGAATACATAACAAAAACCATAGCAAACATATTAATCAATTTCCCATGCAAATTAATAGTAGACATAAATCACACAACACACTTCGTAAATACATTAGAATTACATTTACAAAATCAGAAATCACCTCAAATGTATGAGTACCTAGAAAGTAGAATGTTTATCCGATGAAGACACCAAAGTGTAGGATACGATCAATTCTATCAAAACCTACAGAAAAACGTAAATACAGAAGAAAATTGAGAAACCTTCAAACTTCACATGAATCCCGAAATCAATTCTTATTCAATTAGTTAACAAACCTTGACCCAAATATTTTGGCAGCTATTATCTGATAGGATTTCATTTCAATAAGAACATGATATGAAGAATCTGAAACATAAAATTTCTACGTGAAGATGGAGAATAGGGCAGAGCTACGTGATGTATATGAAGAATATGTAACTGATTCTATGTGAAGATAGATAATAGGGAGAGCTATGTGAATAAGGAAACGCTATGTTGAATATGGCAGAGGTGCAAATCGATATAACTGTGAAGATGGAGAATAGGGCAGCGCTATTGGAGGGAAAAATAAGGATGAAAGTTGAGTTCAATTAATGGCTTTTACAGGAAATAAAATTTATTTGTCACTAAAAATATATCTTTTAGCGGCTATAGTTCATCTGCCACTAATATCTCAGCTTAAAGAATTAATTAGCGACAAATAATTAATTGCCGCTAAATAATTGCCACTATAACCCTGTTTTGTAGTAGTGAATATGCGTTAGTGCAAAATGTACCATGTATAAAAGCTAATACTACATCATAAGAGGATCTCAAATAGTTAGTCAACATAAGACAAAAGCATAAGAGATAATAACAGTCATAACAATATCATCATAGTAATAGCATGGCCTTCAATATAAGCATCATATAAACATAATTCAACATAAGACATACTTAATGAGCATAGGAGATAACTCATAACCACATAAGCATAAATAGACTCTTGGTTATCCTTACCCTCATAGTCTAAGTGCATGGTTAAGTCATAAGTCTTTCTACCATAAGGGCACCATACTTCTAAGTAACCCCAAGACATACTTGTGCATTGTATAAAAGGCATCACATACTACCCTTCACACCAAGCATAGCCTTGAAGTCATCTTAGTCATACTCACCATCCTATGATCTTACTTAAGAGCTTACTTTATATGGAAAAAGGAACCTACCACCTTAGTCAATCGTGTCTTGGAAGGAAACTATGGAAACCACCCAAGATAAGTCATACTACATAAGGGAACCCTTCACAACTAGCCTCAAGTCATAGTTGTGCCATGTGTAGGTAGCATCCTATACTACCCACACTAAGTACATCTTTAGACTACCATGAATGTTCACTAGTTGGGGACCAATCCCTCTATTCTACTTACCTTTTCTAGGCTACCAAGGAATAACCCACTAATAGGCTAGACCATGATATCATTCTACTAACATAACTAGGTTAAGATAAGTTAACTACCTCGGAAGACACACTAATATGTAAGTCCAAGCTATTCTAAGAAAGGTACAAGTGCTCCATCCTAACTACCATAAAATAGTCCTAAACCAACTAAGTCATGCTACCCTTACAAGTATACTATGTTACAAATGCAAGCTATCCATAGGGGAGTATGATTCTCAACCCTAAGCTATCCTTAGGAGAGTATGAGTCCTCAATCCCAAGCTACCATGACTAACCTAACTCAAGCTACCCTTGCCATGCATCTTACAATACAAGGTCAAGCTATCCCTTAGGAGAGTATGGATTCTCAATCCTAAGTGACCCTTAGGAGAGTATATGTCCTCAGTCCTAAAGCTACCATGAAATGGTCTGGGCCAAACCAAGTCAAGCTACCATGAAATGCATTCTAACAATGCTTGTTCAAGCTACCCAGAGGATAGTATAAATGGAGCGTATAAATCCTCTATCCTAGGCTACCATGACTAACTCATGCTACCCTTGTGTCACGACCCGAGAGTACCCCCTAGTCATAACATGGCACACTCGACCTCGAAGAGGTCTAATACAAGCCTCTTATCTCATTCATTGCATAGACAATAGAAAATAGTGTGTAATTAAAACTTTATTTAAAGCCAACTATTTAATATCTCGTTAAACATTTTTCAAAGACACAGTGGAAACTAAGTCTCACATAGCCATCCTTGGACAAACATACAAGATAGGGTCATGGCCCTTTATACAATTGAAAATTCTATAGTCTATTACAAGAGTCTCAATACAAAACTAGAAACATAGAATCCTTGTCCTCGAACATATAAGGACATACCAAGATAGGTCTTGAGAGAACTTCTAATCCCAATCTTCACTAGAGAATTTCTATCACTTGCCGGAACCTACACTTTGTAGAAAAGAAAGAATGGGGTTAGCACAATTAAGCACTAAGTATGATGACCATACAAAAACATACTACAAAGGACATTTGAGTTCAAATCATACTTGTATGAAATTTTCGATAAAATCTTCATAACATGATATTAAGGCATAATAATCATCACATTCAATATATAAAGTCTCATACATCACATTTAGGCAAGAACCAAAAATAACCCATAAGTACATACATCAATAAGCCATTCAACCTCTTAGGACCTCTATCTAAAGTTACCCTAAGACACACCTAAGTAAGACATGAAGTGGCCGCCCATACAACCTCTTCATACCACACCTAGGTATTCCTCAAAGCTACAATTGACAAGAACCTTTCCATTTATACACAACATCCTAAGTAATCATTTCATCAATATGAGCTACTCATTCATCATTTCATTTAAACAATAAATCAACATCTTCATTAAGCCATTTAGGACACATTCATTCCTTTAGAGGACTTTCAATCAGTAGCCATTAAGGCTTAGGGAACTCACTTTAGTATATTCAAAGCCTACCCGTGCCATGTGTAGATAGCATCCCATACTACTACCTACACATTGTAGAGCCTATCCAATAACTAGAGTGCACATCCCACATGATGGGAATATGCATTATCCGACATAGACCGTGAGAGATAGACATGAAATCCATTGTTCTACCCCCACACTGGAAAGAGGTGTTCTACTTGCCTAAGGTAGAACTAGATGATATTATAGAATTTTTGTAGACCATTAGCTATTATATCTCCTATGTGGGCACATAGTTCTGGGGTAGGAAGATGTTCATTGGAACTCTAGCCTATCATTGAGAGAGTTTCCATCTAACCCTATCCACTCAGTGCTTAACCTCTATTCACATATAGCATTTCATTCACATTCATTGTACTTGAGAGGACTACCAATACTAGGTCTACCAACCCAACGTACATTACACAAGAAAGGCTCCTTTCACTAGGTCTTCCGATTCAAGGTACATTAAGGATAACTCATGACTTTCCAAGAATGGTGCCTTCTACATTAGGTCTACCGATTCAAGGTCATTACTCATTCATTCATGAAAGGGTACCTATACTAGGTCTACCAATTCAAGACATCAATCATACTTCATGGAGGGGATACCACATTTGGTCTACCTGTCTTAAGATACATTCATCACATCACATTCAATTACACAAGGAGGAGGATGCCCTAGGCCTACCAAATCAATGTGCAAGATTACATTACAATACTAGGAGGACCTTTCACATTAGATCAACCTCATGCATGATCATTAAGAGAGAACGTACTTTCCATCACAATACACTAATACTACACACAAGATCATCATTGAGATCACATAAACACCTTCACATTATACAACCATCTATATAATAACATGATAACGCTACAATTCACCATATAATTCCTTCATGGCCATAATCACAACACATTCAATATATAACCACCTCCACCTTTCAAGTGGAACAATCCATACAAGAACAATTCTACTATAACATGAAGTTAGGTCAACTTACCATTCTCCAAATCCATAATCACCATTACTCAATTCCCCAACAATTCACCATAATTAGGTATAGAAAACAATTTAAATCAATATTCCATCTAAGAATAATTCCATCATCATCCAATCATAACCATAAAACCCACTTCATAAGCCAAATTTAGGAGTTTAATGAAATCATGGGTTCATAGAGTTTTTCATCTTAAAATCATCAATTAAACATCAACATAATCATATCTTATCAATTGAAATCGTTTGATGCAAGAACCCATGAGTTTGAGTTTGAATTAGTTTTTTTTTTTTTTCATAAACATTGGAAACTTAAAAACTATTTTGAAATTGACTCTAGGGTGAAGCTTGCCCTAGATAAAGGCTCACCATATCTTAACCTTGAGGAACCCAATTGAAATTGAAGAAGAAACCCTTGAAAATCCACAACCCTAGCTTGATCTTCACCTTGACCTTCAATGGAGTTCTAGAGAGAACCTTTTTGGGAGGGAGGGGTTTTATTTGGAGAATGAATTCCAAATAGGGAAATTATAGTTTTAATATACTTAAAATACCTAAAAGTACATAAAATAACCGTCCATGTCTTAATAGGAATGTAGGGTGAATTTACCAACTCACCACTCATGTTGGCCGAAACTTGACAGATTGCAGGGGTGACTTATGAGACCCTAACCTACGGACCGTAGGTGGGCTTACAGAGCGTCCTGCTGGTCTGTCGTTGGTGACTAAGACTTAGACATGGGAGTTAAGGCTCCCTAGGCTAAGTCTTGACTTATGAAGGCAGACTTACGGGGCGTCAATGGATGTACTAGCCGTAAGTCATGGCTGTAGTTCACCCCTTTTTGGCAGCTTGGGGTCTAAACTTAGGGTCCTCCTCAAGGACCCTTAGGGTGGTCCTTGGGGAGTTTTACCCGGACGTTAACACCTACACATGTCAATCTAGGTAATAGGGTCACTTCTACAAGTTTTAAACCTCAAATAAACACACCAACTTCAATGACAACACACTAGAACATACTAGCACCAAAAGACTAGTTTTCGAACGTCATGGTCGTTCCTTGACATTTGACCTCAAAGCTCTTCAAACTAAACTTTAAAATCCAAAACTCATCATTTTAACAAGTTCCCAACTTCCAAAACACATGCCAAGCTCTAGTTCATCCTATTTCATTTTTAGGGTTGTTACACCTTGACATGCATCCTACAATGCTAAGCCAAGCTATCCTTAAGGAGAGTGTAAATCCTCTATCCCAAGCTATCCTATATTGGTCTTATCTTACCAAATCAAACTACACAAGAAGGGATCATATATCACAACTTCAAGCTATTCTAATCTAACATGTGTTGATTCAGTTTAGGTTATTATCTCAACCTAGAATCCTTCTATGTGAGAGAATTTGATTCTCCTAACATATTCAGGTCTAAGTGTATAAGAGAAAGAGAATACACCACAAGATCACATCATAATGACTTCACCCCCAAAACCCTAAGAAAGATAACTACAAGCCCTACTTTCAAACTTAACTTCATTCTATCATGATCCATGTCTAAATTATAAGCTATTCAATCACACTCTTAATTAGAAGGTGATTCTAGTCGTACTTGATCATAAAGGTTCAATTCCAATTTTACAAGTCAAGATCATTCCGATTTAATCAAGTCTAGTTCCATTCATGATTAGATGATCCTAACTATGTTCAATTAGTATTCAAGACATTGAAATAGGAGGATCACTTTAGAACCACCAATTCTGCCTCTAATGGCGTAAACCCACAAATATCACATTCATCAACATAGATTACGTTTCATCATGGAAATCACATGATATCATCATATTATCATTAAAAAATGATCACATTCTTAATTAGAAGGTGATTCTAGTCGTACTTGATCATAAAGGTTCAATTCCAATTTTACAAGTCAAGATCATTCTGATTTAATCAAGTCTAGTTCCATTCATGATTAGATGATCCTAACTATGTTCAATTAGTATTCAAGACATTGAAATAGGAGGATCACTTTAGAACCATCAATTCTGCCTCTAATGGCGTAAACCCACAAATATCACATTCATCAACATAGATTACGTTTCATCATGGAAATCACATGATATCATCATATTATCATTAAAAAATGCTATATAAATCATAATTGGGTGATATCCACTAGATTGGAATCATACCCAACCCCTACCCACAATGTAAGAACAACCCTAGCTAGAATACTCTCCAAGAAATCTTCTTCTTCTTCTTCTTTTAGGGAGAGGATTTCTTGAAGAGTAATTTGGGGGTCTTTAGATGAATGAGCTAATGACTTAGTCTTAGGGGTCTATTAACTATTTATAGGAGGGCAATTAATTAACTAAACGTCCATCCTAACCCCTAAACTAATTACTAAACTAACCCTCAAAGCCTAACTTAAAACTAAACTACCAAAAACTGGCAGCATTAACGACTCCCCATCC
>JAJOOR010024587.1:0-15678 GCA_036250505.1 Solanum acaule | reverse complement strand
GTCATACTTTTTAGATGATCACGAAAGTTAAGCTAGTGGATCCACTAAGCAAAAGTTAAAGTAAGGTCCTATATCACGGCAAGGTATAGGATGGTCCTTGGGCAACGTGAGGTAAAACGTTGTATCATCACTAGGGCTCATAGTGGTGGTTATCGGTTAGAGAAACTCCCACAGCAAAAATTGCATGGTTCCTCGAGGGGTTCTACTTAGTATAGATGGGGGTATGAGACTTCATTCATGCATTGCACAAGTAGACTTGGAGAGGAAGCATGGTATTTTTATGATATTATAAATATGATTTTTACGTCATGTTTTAAATAGTTTTACAAGCTTTATATATATTGCATGTGAATTATTGCTTTATATTGAGTTCAGTTATTCATGAGTTAAATAGAGCCAAGGTAAGTTCCCTTTTGTATTCCTTTCAAGCTTAAGTTGTTGTTTAGCGGTCCAGCTCGCATACTCGTACATTCCATGTACTGATGCCAGTTGGCCTGCATCTTATTATGATGCAGACGCAGGTACCTAGGATCAGCTTCCGGCACGCCGTTGATCCAGTTGAGCACTCCAGAGTCAGTGGTGAGCCTCCTTGCTTTCCGGAGGACTCAGTTATTTTGCTCTCTTAGTTTTGTTTTATTAGGATGTTGCGGGGTCTGTCCCAACGTCCATCTCAGTATTATAGAGGCTTCATAGACAGTCAGTCAGTTAGTTTTGAGTCTCTCATCTATGTATATATATATAATATTCTATTTTGAGACTCGAATCGCCTTTTGGCAGATTTTTATCAGTTGGTTGTTTTATAACCTTTCATTGCATTGAGTTATTCTATGGAGTTAAGTTTTCGCTGAGTTAAGAAAGCCAGGCCAAGGGTTCGCTTGTGGTCCAACAATGGTCTTGAAGTGCCGGTCACGTCCAGGGTGTAGGCTCGGGGTGTGACAATTTTGTAGTTATGACCATTTTAAGGGGAAAATATTGAAATATATCTAAGCAAAATATTTGTAAACTTATTTGTTTATTTTATTTTTTAAGTTGAGTAAAAGATGAATAATTTAGTTAAGTAATTAATTCGAAATGGGTGTCTTTCAGGGATTTGAATTTTTTGACCTTAAGATTAACAACAAATATTAACAATTAAATAAACCTAATCAAAATGAAGAGGGAAAGAGATTTGGGCCCAAATTTGGTTTTCCTGTCCAACTGGGCCAGTATTTGGGTCCATATTTATTTTGGGCCTTTGGCCCATTTGAGTCATCTACACATGTCCTAAACTAACATGAAAGAGGTATATTTTTTTTTCTTTGGGCCCTTTAGACCCAATTTTTTCACTTGTCCTAGGAACTAACAAGTATAGAAAATAAGTGGGCTTAGGCTCAAAATAACAAAATACAATTTTCTTTGAATTATGAGTGGGCCTTTGGCTCAATCTTTTCATTTTCTCGATCTGCGGCATATTCTTTCAACTCCGGGACCTGTTCATTGATTTTAGGGCTGTCTGACTCGATAAAGGGAATTTGAGCCTTTACGGCTCTCTCGAAATGCAAGAGGAATGTGATGAGTTCATAGCGAACTCGGACAGATTTCACATGTGAGAAAACAAGAGTAAATTTAGTACAGGTCCAGATAATGAAATCAAAGCATGTAATGAAGGGATAAACTAATTATATCCTTAAAAACCAAGGACTCACATGAAAGGGTGCAGACCATCATATTAAAATTCAAGATTGATATTAAAAAAAATCTCTCTATCTTTATTATGTAAAAATATTGAGCATCTTAGATGAGATTCTTGAGTACACACTATTAAATAAGATTAATACGACTTTTTTTTTGAACTAATGAAACCCATCACAAACAACAAATCGGCAAGCTCAGTATCGCAGTGATTAAACTAATCTTAACTCAATTTCCAAGGGTTTGTATCAAACATTATTCTATAAAGAAGATTAATAAACAAGAGTCGATATGTACGAACTAGATAGGCTAAAGAAAATTGCTAATGATAGTAAATGCATAACAGACAATTCCTGAATGCATAACAAACCATTCCTAAATTGCTAATGATAGTAAATGCACATGTACATGTTAGCAATAAAGCAAGAAACTATCACTTGCTATAGAAAAGAAAACCAAACAAGTGAACATTAATGGAATCTAAGAAAAGATCAACGAAGAGAAATCTCAAACTTAGAAAAATCAGGGGAAACTAAAATTGTAGCTATCTCTTGATCATTAAGAGGTCGACTTATCCAAAAAATCGCATCCAACTGATGCCAAATACTTCTAAAAAAACTAAACATCAAAACTGGTAGAATCTTAAAATAGATAAGACATGATAGGAGTTTACGACTTATTAGACTAGTATGACGAAATCGAGGAATAAAAATAGCAACAACTAGCTAAATCCAGGAAACCGAAAGAAAATATCACATTCTGAAGCTAAATACTTCAAAGAATACCGATTTCCAAACTCAAAATGAACAAATGACTTATAGCAAATAGTAGCAAATAATAAAGAGGTTGATGCTTGAAAACAAGGTATAGCAAATAAACATAAGTCAATAATATTCCAGTAAACAGATTCTCATATACCTAAATTCATACTTGTAGCTTAAAGTAACTCGCGTATAACAAGATGAATGACTAGAGATTTATACAAATACAGTTATAAATCAGACGACTCAAACTCAAACCAAAACAGACTTTCAATCAAGAGTAGGGGTCAAAATAAAGAAGAAAACAAGAAAGAAGCCAAGAAAACCAACATCTTGTTCATTGTACAATACTTGGAATCAAAGTAAAGCGTAACTAAGGGAGGAGGCGTTACCTTTTTCCGGGCAGCAAGACTGGGACGAGGTGAGCAGGGGAACGACAACTTCACTACCACAATAAGATTTCGACGAGTTTTGCAAGCGGCGAGCACCAAAGAAAAATCTTTTATTGATTTTTGCTTGAGTGTAGCTACTGATTTTCCCTTTTTATGTATATATTCTTGCATTCATATTTTTTTCAAAAAAAATAAAATTTCTCCAATATCTTCCTCCTTTTCAACTCTGTGCCTTAGTTCAAAAAAGAAAAAATTCTAACTCCAAAAAAAAAATCCCCCCCCACCAGTGGAAGAACATAGTATTTATAGTGGGGAATTAGGGTTCAGATTTGGATGAAGAAAGGATAGGAACAGGGGAAAATCGGAATTCCCAACTCACACTTTTCAAAATCGTTCGAAAGTTGTTCCTTGGTACGAGATTTTCTCTAAAATCCCCAAAAATCCGGACGAGGCAGCAGGGCTGGAACGAGTTGGTGAGGGCAGGTGCGGTTGTTGCAGAGAAAGCTGTGGGAGCTGCTGTTTGTTGACATTTTGGACTGCTGTTGCTTTGACGTTTTTGGGTTTGCGTCTGGGGAAGAGGAAGACGCTGGCAGGTGGCTGTTTTTGTACTGTATGGCTGTTGTTTATTGTATTGTAGTGTTGGAATTGGAAGGGAAAGGGGATGGGGTCGGCTGGGATCTGAATTTGGTGGGCTGGATCGGTCATATTAGAGAATTGGTATGGGTTGCTGGAAATAATGGAATGGGGCTGTTTGGACATTTGAATTGGAACATTGGGGAATTAAAATGGGTCTGAAAGTGGGCCAAGTTGGGTCCAAAAATTGGAAGAAAAAGGTTTATGGGAGTAGGCAAAATGTACTTGAAATTACATTTACAAAAATGGTCAAACGAATCTCAATTGTAACCAATCAAAATTAAGAACATAGTCGAGTCGATTAAATTAGTAAATTTGACTACTAATTAAATAGGACGAATTAATATAATTAATTAATGAGCTTCTTAATTTTGGCGAAATAAAATAATTAACTTAATCATAAACTAATTTAAATAACTCAAAAATTATAACTATAATTTATACTAAACTAATTTAATAAGATACTTAATAAAATATCAAAATCCTTTTGAGATGATTTTCGAAATGTTTATAAAATATAGTAACTTGAAAAATATTTTGAACTTTACAAAGTCAATTATTTCAAATCGTTTGGAATTTAAGTAACTCGATGATTAATATATATTGTGGAGGTCCAAAATTGGGTGTTAACAACTGTCCCTCGTTTGACTTGGATTGATGAAAGAGATCCGAGGCAAATGAAATTGACGATTCCAATTTTGACCGACCACATCCTCATTCTTTCGAAAATTGGCTTTCGGTACGTATTTTAGGAGTCATGGCCGAACCGCGCAATTGGGTTTCCTATATATATCAGGCTATTTGAGAATTCAGGCAACTCGTAGTTCTATATGCTTGATTTAACGCATGACTCTGAAAGAGTTCAAAAGCTATGTCGATATCGAATTATGGGGAGACCGGAATGCTCGGGAATAAGATTTGAGATGAAAGTTGGAATACAGTCAAATTTTCAATATTGATCCTGCGTACATAATCCTCAACTTAGGAAATTAGGCTGCTTGTAGTTCGACTCAATCGGTTGAAAATGAAATCTATTATGCAAGATATCCTTTGGTTCTGGAGGAGTGATAAGTAAGTCGAGTATGAAAAAGAGGCTTGTAACCTCTTAGCCATGAATGTGGTGCACTTCACACTCATAAGTAAGAACTTACACGGACATAATTTCCAAAGCTCTTGGTACATTGTCACTCAGATTGGAAATTTGCTTTCGATGAACCCAAAATTTTTTGGATGCGAAAGCTAGGAAACCTAAAGAAAAACCCTCATGCCTTCTGATAGGAGTGTGATTTGATTGTGGTGGAAGTCACTCCTTTGCTCGCATTCTAAGAGTTTGGCACTCCTCTTTGGACTATGTCCCAGTTCGCTGCTAAGAAAAAGTTCCACATTGTGATGCATCATCTTTGATGTCATCCGCACCTGTGGTTTGCTTTGAGAATTCATCCTCTTGGGATGATCTCGAAAAAGATTGAGTTAAAACTCATTAGCATAAAATGCGATTCAAATGGAGAGATAGTGTCTTTTACCGTGTTGACACTTAATTTCTCTCCTTGAACATTTGACGTCAGCTTCCTCCAGTTTGACGTAAAGCAAATAAATCTTGTATATTATATTTGCAATATAATCTTCAATGTACTCTTCTTTTGATGACAAAGCAATAAAATAGACCGATGTAATATATTGATAGTTCTCTTGATGTCGCTGTTGCAAAGGAAATATGATGCAGTCGATGTTAATTTCTTGTGATGGATAAATCTTTCTATTGCGATGCATAACTCCTTCTCTAGCTATGCATGAATCTTTTTCCTGCGATGCATGAATCTTTTCTTGCAATGCATGAATCTTCTCTTGCAATGCATGGATTTCTTTTCTCGCGATGCCTGGATTTTTTTCCTGCGATGCATGAATCTTCTCTTGCGATGCATGAATCTCTTTTCTCACGATGCGTGAATATTTTTTCCACAATGCATGAATCTTTTTCCCGCGATGCATGAATCTCTTTCTTGCGATGTATGAATCTTTTCCCACGATGCATGAATCTTCTCTCGCAATGTATGAATCTTCTCTTGCAATGCATGAATATTCTTTTGCAATACATGCATCTCTTTCTTTTGCTATGCATGATTTCCTTCTCTGATGACGCTATCCCTAGTACTGAACGAAGATTATGCTTCACCGGACAACCTAGGCGATCTTCTGGGTACCTTCTAGGTGGCGGTATCATCCTAATCGACAATACGAATAAAAATGATCCTCAGAGTAATGGTATCATCTCATTCGATAATACAATATAAATGATTCTTCGGGTAGTGGTATCGTCTCAATCGACAATACGATGTGATTAAATCTTAGAGTAGTGACATCATCTCATTCGACAATGTAATATAAACAACCTTCAGGGTAAAAATATTATCATATCTGATAATGTAATGCAGGTAAAACGTCTTCCAGATATCTTTAATTGCTGGGAAATAATAATCTTGCTCTCTTTGAGGTTTTCATTTGTTCCATCTTTGAATATAATTGCATGTTCATTATGGACATCTTCTTGCTGAGAATTTGAATGAAATAAAGATACTTGTATTCCCAACTCTCTAGTATAAGAAGCATAAAATATTTCCTGCATCAACAGAAAAAATGTTAATTTTGGGGAGCTCTTCGCCCTTTTGACTTCTCCATATTCATTGGATGGTGGAATATGCTGATTTTGAGGTAAACCTATAGACCTGCATCCACGGAAAAATTGTTAGTTTTAAAAATGAACTGATCTGTGTCGATCTCTTCGGTTGTCTGCTTCTTGTCTTGCTATCTCCGATTGATTTTTCCGATCTCCCGCCTCTTGATAGATAAGACAAAATATTTTTATGCAAAATAGTTGAAACATGAAAGAAAAGTTTTAAGAAAAAATAGATTTTTAAGAAAATAATATTTGGAAAAGGTCACTGCCAAGTGTCATGTCACGTCGAGCTCTAGCGAACATTTTTGAAGTTGGTGCCTCGAGGTCTATCTGATTACTTGTTGGGAAGTATTCAAAGTTGTTTTAAACTGCCGATAAACCCAGTTGAAATTTTTGAGGGCATTCTCAAAAATTTATGTCCCACTTAACTGTCTTGGTGTATCTTTAACCGTTGATGATCAAATCACAAAATTTTTGAGATCCCCTCAAAAATTCTGTCCCAGTTGCGAATTTGAAGTATTCTTCTTGAGAATTTTTGAGTCCTTCTCAAAAATTCTGTCCTAGTTTCTATTGTAAAGGAAAAATAGAAATCTTACGGGAGATATGACCGAGCCGTTGTGGTGCCTACGTATCCCGTGGACGCAGGAATCATGTCAAATGTAGTTCCCCTCTCGAGGAGTAACAAAATAAGAAATTTGCAAAGAAACCAATCGAGGCCAACATAGGCTGCCTACGTATCTCATTCTTGAGAATTCAGGTCGAACGTAGTTCAAGTATAAAGGAAACATTAAAGGGATAAAATGGGCTGACCGAGGCCGACATAGACCGCTTACGTATCTCATTCTTGAGAATTCAGGTCAGACGTAGTTCATTACATAGGAGTAAAATTTTAAACATAGATGATTACAAGCAAATTGAACAATTACAAGGGAATGACAGAGATAGAAACTGAAACATCACACGTAGTATCTCTTGACAGCATCTAAATTGATCGATTTTGGCCATTCGGTGCCATCCATCTCCGATAGGACTAAAGCACCCCCGGATAATACTTTGCGAACCATGTAGGGTCCTTGCCAATTTGGTGAAAATTTTCCTTTGTACTCATCCTGATGAGGGAAAATACGTTTGAGAACTAATTGACCAACTTCGAATATTCTGGCTCTTACTTTCTTGTGGGAAGCACGAATCATTCTCTGTTGATACAGTTGACCATGACAAACAACAACCATTCTTTTCTCATCAATCATTGTTAACTGATCAATCAGGTTGCAGATCCATTCGGCATCATTCAATTCAGCTTCTTGGATGATTCTCAATTAAGGTATTTCAACTTCTGCAGGTATAACTGCTTCTGTTCAATATACTAGCAAATTTGAGGTAGCTCCAACTGATGTTCTGACAGTCGTTCGGTAACCCAACAAAGCATACGACAATATCTCATGCCAACCTTTGCGATTATCAGTCATTTTCCTCAAAATCTTCTTTATGTTTTTGTTGGCGGCTTCTATAGCTCCGTTCATTTGGGGACGATAGGCGGTTGAGTTTCGGTGAGTAATCTTGAATTGTTCACATATCTCTCTCATTAAGTGACTGTTGAGATTCGCTCCATTATCAGTAATGATGGATTCTGGTACTCCAAATCTACATATCAAGTTGTTGCGAACAAAATCAGCTACAATTTTCTTGGTCACTGACTTATATGAAGCTGCTTCTACCTACTTGGTGAAGTAGTCAATGGAAACCAAAATGAATCTGTGTCCGTTAGAGGCAGCTGGCTCTATTGGACCAATGACATCCATGCCCCAAGCTACAAAAGGCCAAGGTGAACTCATAGCATTATGTTCGTGAGGCGGCACCCGAATCAAATCTCCGTGCACTTGACATTTATGACATTTCTGCACAAACTTGCAGTAATCGTGCTCTATAGTCATCCAAAAATAACCGGCTCGGAGGATCTTTCTAGCCAAAGTGAGTCCATTTATGTGAGTACCACAGGCTCCAACATATATTTGTTCTAGAAGCTTTGCAGCTTCACTAGTATCGACACATCTGAGAAGACCTAAATTTGGAGTCCTCCTATAAAGGATTTCCCCACTTGCAAAGAAATTGAGGGCCATACGGCATATCGACTTCTTCTGGTTGAACGTTGCATTCTCAGGTTAAGTCCTAGTCTCTAAATACTGTTTGATGTCAAGATACCAAGGCAAGCCATTTGGTTCTGCTTCAACATGTGAACAATGGACATGATGCTCTTTTACCTCTATATCCAAGGGATCAATATAACTTGTATCTGGATGTTTAATCATTGAGGCGATGGTGGCAAGAACATCGGCTAACTCATTCTGTGTCCTGGGAGTGTGCCTGAATTCAATCTTATGAAATCTCTTGCACAATTTCTGTATATATTGCACATACGGTGTGATCTTTGAGTTCTTCACGGCCCATTCTCCTTGAACTTGGTGAATCAATAAATCTGAATCTCCAATAACTAACAGCTCATGAACATTCATATTGATGTCCATCTTTAAGCCGATGATGCAAGCTTCATACTCGGCCATGTTGTTCGTGCAATTAAATCGTAGTTTAGCCGCCATAGGATAATTCTGACCGGATTCTGACACTAAGACTGCTCCGATACCTTTCCCTTGGTGATTTGCCGCTCCATCAAAGAAAACTATCCAACCAGGGTATGCTTCAAAAATATATTCACCCATAAATGGGACTTCTTCATCGGGAAAATAAGTCTTGAGCGGTTCATAGTGTTCATCAACTAGATTCTCTGCAAGATGATCAGCCAAGGCTTGTGCTTTTATTGCCTTCTGGGTCACATACACAATGTCAAACTCACTCAACAACATTTGCCATTTAGCCAACTTCCCAGTCGGCATCGCCTTTTGAAAAATATACTTTAACGGGTCCATCCTGGAAATAAGGTATGTGGTATATGAAGACAAATAATGTCTCAACTTCTGAGCAATCCAGGTCAAAGCGCAACATGTTCTCTCCAAAAGAGTGTAACGGGCCTCATATGGAGTGAATTTCTTGCTCAAATAATAAATGGCTCGCTCCTTCTTCCCAGTTTCATCATGTTGACCAAACACACATCCAAATACGTTATCCGAGATAGACAGATACATCAACAGTGGGCTTCCTTCCCATGGAGGAACCAATATCGGTGGATTGGACAAATAATTTTTCATACCATCGAAAGTAGTTTGACATTCTTCGATCCACTTGGTCAAGGCATCTTTTTTCAACAATTTGAAGATGGGCTTGCTCATCACGGTGGACTGAGGTATTAATCGACTGATGTAGTTCAACCTTCCTAAAAAACTCATTACCTCTTTCTTGGTCTTCGGAGGAGGTAATTCTTGCATCGCTTTGATCTTGGAAGGGTCAAGCTCGATTCCCCTCCTACTGACTATAAATCCCAACAGCTTGCCAGCTGGCACCCCAAAAGCACACTTGGTGGGATTTAACTTCAAATTGTATCGGTAGACGATCAAAAAATTTCCTCAAATGAGTCAAGTGATCCGAACTCTTGCGGGATTTAATTATGACATCATCTACATATACCTCAATCTCCTTGTGAATCATATCATGAAAGATGGTCGTCATAGCCCTCATGTAAGTGCACCGGCATTTTTGAGACCAAACGGCTTCACCCGATAATGATATACACCCCAAGGCGTAATGAATGTCTTCTTTTCTGCATCTTCTTCGTCCATCAGGATCTGATGATAACCCGCATAACAATCCACAAACGACTGCATCTCATGCTTGACACAGTTATCAATGAGAATGTGAATGTTTGGCAATGGAAAATTATCTTTCGGGCTAGCTTTGTTGAGATCTCTATAGTCAACACAAATTTTGATTTTTTCGTCTTTCTTGGCAACTGGAACAACGTTGGCCAACCAAGTCGGATATTGTGTCACTTCCACTACTTGAGACTCGATCTGTTTGGTAATATCCTCTTTGATCTTTAAACTCAACTCAGGCTTGAACTTCCGAGTCTTTTGTTTTACTGGACTGAAATCTGGATTAATCGGCAACTTGTGGGACACCATATTCGTACTCAGCCCCGGCATATCTTGGTAAGACCAGGCAAATACATCAATGTATTCTCTAAGCAGGCGGATCAAATCCCTTCTTTGAGCTTCGGTCAGATGGACACTGATTCTCACTTCTTTAACACATTCCTTATCTCCAAGATTTGCAGTTTTGGTTTCTTCTAATTTTGGCTTGTGTTGATTCTCGAATTGTCGAAACTCTTCGGCAACATGTTCGGGTACCTCATTTTCTTCTTCATATTCCTCGCACTCATCATCACCTGCCTCATTTTGTTCACTCGATTCATGACATGACATTGACAGGTTTTAAATTAATATTACTGAAATCATAAACAAACAAAGTTAGGAAAGTAAAATATAAACAGATAAGTAAACAAATTTTGTTAAAAGAAGCTTTCATTTAAATTGAAAAACTAGAACAAACTTTGGCCATGGCCAAGGGCCATTTTGCCTTTTTAAACATCAAAATGGAACTTAAAAACTTCAAGTAAGTAAAACTGCATAAATGGTGGGTCTCGGGCCTCTTCCGGACTACCACTGATTTAAAAAACAACAATAAACATATGTCCTTTCTACCTAGATGAGCGGGAAATTAGGAGTGGTGTGGAGGTCCAATTTTGCAATTGTTCCTCAGGTTCTGCGTCACGGATGCCTGATGTCCCAACCTTTTCTTCGATGACCGCATCAGCCTCCTAAAAAAGGCCCAAGATTCCTTCCCCCAAACTGTTGTTGATGGCATACTCCCGCACTGGGAATGACTGGTACAAATGAGGAATTGGCCTGGCCAATGCTTGATCAACGCTTTTGCTCTTCACCTCTGCTCCATCATCTGTGGGGACATACCCCAAACCAAAGTTTGCTCCTTTAGCGGGAATCTGAATAGGCTTGACAATGTTTTCCCAACCCTAAACCCGGTTCAAAACTATTCTGAAGCGTGACAGTAGCAATCATCTTGTACACGACAGGCATATGAGGCTGTGGAACCAAATCATCACCGATGGCATTTACCAGCTCCACCGTGTAGAAATCACAACCCCGAGAGACATCATCAACGATTGACACATACCCATTGGAATGACTCCCTTCACAATGAATGACCAATTCCTGGTCCTTCCAAACAAATTTCATTAGTTGGTGAAGGGTAGACGGCACAACCCCATCCATGTGGATAAATGGTCTTCCCAGAAACAGATTATAACTTGTGTTGATATTCTACACCTGGAACTCCAAGTTAAAATCCGCAGGACCCACCTGAATATCCAAGTTTACCGCACCCAATGTGTCTCTTTGCATTCCATCAAAGGCCTTCACCTTGACTTGATTTTGGTGAAGCTTCCCCAAATCAGATTTCAGCTGCCTCAGAGTCGAAAGCGGGCAGATGTTAAGATCGGACCCATCGTTGACCAATACACGATTTATCATTTTATCTCGACATTTGATGGTGACATGCTTAGCCTTGTTGTGCACCTTGCCTTCAAAGGGCAACTCTTCGTCACAAAAGCTGATTCGATGTCCCCGAATGACCTGGTTTATCATGGCTGCTAGATTGTTACTGATAGTACCTACAGGCACATACGTGTCATCCAAAGCCCTCATCAGAGCTTGCCTATGCATTTGCGAACTCATCAACAAGGCCCATACAGAGATCTGAGCCGGTGTCTTCTTTAGATGCTTCACAATAGAATAATCCTTCGGTTGCATTTTCCTCCAAAACTCCTCGGCCTCAGCTGCACTAATCGGCCTTTTTGTCTGGTCCTTTTTTTGCACTCCCTAGACTAACTCTTCTGGTGTGTAGCACCTACCCGATCTGGTCATACCCTGGGTAATAGCCATTTCAATCACGAACTTTGGCTGGGCAAGAGTTTCTCTTGGCACCAAGGCAACAGCCTTCTGGGGTGTCAGAATCACAAACTCGTTTTTCTCTCTAATGCTCAAGGAGGCCACAACCCTTTCCAATTCATCAGGAACGACCGAAACTATCGCCTTTGTTACGCACCAATCATCATCTGTCTCTATCATATTGATATTGACGCCTCCATGATTTGGCAAAGGATTACTATTGACATTAGGTGCAGCAGTCTGGAGAGAGAACACTTTTTGATAGATCAAGTTCTGAATCTTATGCTTCAAGTTGATACAGTCCTCGGTATCATGTCCAACACTGTTGGAGTGATACGCACACCTCTGATCAGGCCTGTAAAACTTTGAACTGGTGTCAATCGGCTTGGGCCCCACTGGATGAATAAATCTTGCAACGGTCAACCGTTCACAAAGCTGGGTCCGACTCTCAATGAGGGGAGTGAAGTTACGGGCTGGTTTTTTCTTAAATCTTGGATGGGAGTCGTAGTTACCTTGTTGGGGATGAGGCATCTGACGATAATTTGTGGTGTTTGGGCGAGGAGCTTGGTATCTGGGATAAGAATTTGTTGGGTAGTTTGGTTGTGGAGCTTGGTAAGTGGAAGGATTATTTTGGTATTGTGGAGCAGGGGTTTGGTACATTGGAGGAGGAGTTTGGTAATTTTTTTGAACGTTGGCACAATTGGGAGCAACATTTCGGTAGTGGTTAGACGGAGTCTGGTAAATCGAGGGGGGAGTTTGGTAGATAGGTGGGGGAGTATTTTGATAACTGGGAGGAGGGGTATTTTGGTAATTAGGGGTAGGGGCATTTTGGTAATTGAGGAGAGGAGCTTGATAATCAGCTTGCGCATAACAAGATGGGTATGATCGAGAACGACCTTGGTACGACGAGGACTTCCTTGGGGTTTTCTTCCCTTCCCAAGAGATAGAGGACACATCCTCTTTTTTCTTCTTCAACAATCCCGAAGATTCGGGCGAGGTAGCAACACGGGAAATCTTCCCGGTTCTCAATCCATCTTCGATAGTCTCACCTACCTTGACTATCTCGGTAAATTTTGCTCCAACGAGTAATATGATTCTGTCATAATATTCGGGTTCTTGCATCCGCACAAATATTTCGACAATTTCCTTTTCTGACATAGGAGGTCTAACTCTAGCTGCCTCATTTCGCCATCTATATGCGAATTCTCTGTAACTTTCGGTCGACTTCTGCTTCATCTTCTCCAAGAAGTAACGATTAGTAACGATTTGCAGTTTTTAGGCGAATCGTTCAATGAAGTCCTTAGCCAGAGCGTTCCAGCTAGATCACTGTCTCGTTTCATGAGACGTAAGCCATTCTAGAGCTTCTCCGCTCAGACTTCAGCTAAAAAGCCACATTAACAAAGCTTCGTCTCTCCCAACTCCCACGAGTTGGTCACAGTAGGCTCTCAGGTGTGCTAAGGGGTTCCCCGTTCCTCCAAAGATGTCAAATTTTGGCATCTTGAACCCTTCCTGGAGGTTTAAATTCGGATAAATACACAGGTTTTTGTAACTCAAACCGGCGACCTCAGGAATGCAGTTCAACTCCTTCATGGCTTTTGTAATTTCCTCCTTCATATCTATCTTGGCGGTCAATTCCTTTGATCTCCACTCTCTCTCCCTCTCCTCATAGTGGTCGAGCTCCGAACCATGGACGTCATGCTTGTTGGGGACCGATATCTGGAAAGTGGCTTTTTGCGGTAGTGGTGGAATAATAGAGGGACTCTGGCCATTTAAAGGGGCGTGATAGTTTTGGGGGAAAGTTTGGGTGCTGGTATATTGGTTTTGGTGAAGGAGGGAAGTGTGTGGGTTATTAGGGTTTTGGCTATGAGGGGGTAGGCCAGTTTGGTGGTTTGCATTTGGGGAAGGGAATGGTGCTTGGAGGTTGGTATTTTGAGGAGGGGGTGGTGTTTGATAGGAGGCTGAGACGTAATGGGGGTTTTGGGTGGTAAGGTCAATGATGGTGGGATTACGAGCAGGACTTGAAGGTGGGTTTTGAGCTTGTTCCACGTTAGGAGGGGGAATATGAGCTAGAGGTCTTCCGTTTGGTTGAACGTTGACAGTAAAAATCGGAGGAGGCAAATCGTGTTTTCTCTGCATCTCGACCCTCATCTCAGCAATTTGTTGCATCAACTGCAGGATCAGTTCATTCTGATTAGTAAGGGCGGGCTGAGCCACCACGACATCAGTAAGACTAGTTTCTTTGTTGTTATCACCCATTGCTGCTTTTCCCTTTTGTGAACTTTGACTGGGGAAGGAATCTGTAGGACCTTTAGATCTAGTGAAAAAAGGATGATTGGCCAGTGTATCAACATAGATCAGTTCTAACTACCTGTAGAGAAAAACAACTCAAAGAAAAATTTGTTAGTATTAGCTCTGGACGAATAATGCAAGATATCACATAGAAGGCATATAAACACATAAGAGTTGCTTCGTTTGAGAACATGTTAACCCACAAATAATGGGGACTGACTTTTGAACAAGCAGGAATTTGCTCGTTTTTGTGTTGAGGTTGGTGACTCATAAAGGTTGAATTGCGTCAAGCTAAGGCCTTCCTGCTGCATCTCTCTGCATCTGTTGATCTGAACTCAATGTTTCCTTGAAGAATGAAGGGGAAAAAGAAAATTTGAAAAAGATAGGGGCCGGGCCTTGAAACGCTGCCTACGTATCTCCGAAGGAGAATTCAGGCCCTACGTAGTTCGCATACCAAAGAAATTTTCATTTTCATTCATTTATTTCTGGTAATTACAAGGAAAGTGAAAAATAGATAATAAAGCTCCTAAAAGATAAAATGTGCTTCTGTCCAAGCCATTCTTCTCCCGATCGTCGCCTTAATCACGGGGGGCAGTCTCGTATGCTTCGGGGGGCGATTTTCTCATTCCCTTCTTTCCCTCGTCCCTGGAAAGGAGGCCTATAGTCAATTTCCTCCTCAAGTTCCTGTTCATCAGATTCAGGTCTAGTGCCTTTGGGACCTATGCTGGTGGCCTCTTGGTTGAAGGAGTATTTTCCACAAAGCTTTTCAAGCCTCGTGGTTATATCATTGTGGAAGACATCGTGTTCCTTCTGCATAACGGCCGTCTCTTTATTTATGATAGCATATATTGTCATCTTAGCCACTAACTCCACGTCTAGTGCTGCACTTTTGGCTTGAGCAGCTGTAGTGGCTAGTTCTACTTCTATTCTTCTTTCTCCCATCTCTTGAATCTCTTGTTTGAATCGAAACAGTTTCATCCTTAGACTCTCCTTAGTCGTCTCCACCTCGACATTCTTGCCCTTCTCCATCCTAGCAGCAATTTTACCTTTCCTGAAATGACAGAGTTGTAATGACCCTCATGGTCATTTCTGTGTCTTTCCTTCTGTGTGTCGTTTAGAGCGTTCCTATAGCGACCCCAAGTCATTTATGACTTGCTGGGACTGATAGTTCGGTCACCTGGTCGTTCGTTTGGTCTTGGTGCGAGTTTTTGTGATTTGGAGCTTATGAACCTTGAACGATCATTTTCGATCAAAAGTTCAAGAAGATGACATCGGAATCCAATTCTGACGATTTCATCAGCTCCGGAAGGGTCATTTTAGGCTAGTAGCATGGTCGACATGAC
>JAJOOR010024586.1:0-12002 GCA_036250505.1 Solanum acaule | reverse complement strand
AATTAAATGTCACTTGCTTTTTGCAGTGAACAACAAATAATGCAAAAAAGAGGGGAAAATTGTTGAAAAAAATAGAAAGAGGGTTTAATTGTCCTTTCAATGTTTTTTTTACTGTTGGCCCCCTCGATTTTTACATCTGACGCGCCTAATTTGAGTGTATTTCACGCATTTTGCCAGGTAGGATCCGAGTGTTTTTTTGTTTAAGTTTTGGATAGTTAAAGTGCATATTTGTACACTCACAAAGTTAAAGGTCAAAGTTATAATTTGAAGCCAAGTTAAAGGTCCAATTTATGTATTATGCCTTTATGAAAGGTTGTGACCTTTCCGAAGGGTTACAACTTTTCCAAATAGTTGTAACCTTTCTGATAAGGCACAATAAACATTTGTTCACACTACCCTTTGTTGTTTATAAATAGAGGGATTTCCTCTCATTTTAACACAACGAAAATTCTGAACCTCCTCTTCTTCTTCTTCACAATTAAATGTGTATACTTTGCTCATGTTGAGTGGCTCACTGACACTATTGCTTATGTTACAGATTCTGGTATGTATTTTTACAATCATTAATTTATAATTTATGTTTATGTTATTAAGGCTAAATAATGAGTAATAATTTTCATTTTCTTTTACATTATTAATGTTTGTTACTACGTAATCTTGTATGTAAGATACTATAATGTTTTAGTTTTAATGCCTGATAGGTTTTAAGTATTATTTTATAAATTTTGTGATATTAAATTCCTGCGCGAAGCACGGGTAATTTTACTAGTGTTCTATAATTTTGAGTTCATTGCTCTACATTCTCTTAGAATTTATGTTCATGTTAAGGAAAAGATCTACGCTTTCAATGAACAATAATAACAGTATAATTCCACAAGTAAAGTCTGGGAAGGATAGAGTATATGTAGATCTTACCCTTACCTTAATAGATAGAGAGGCAATTTTTTATAGATCCTTAGCTCAAGGAAAACTAAGAATGGGATATACAGAAATAGTATCAGTGAAATCATGAAGATTTTAAGCTTGCTTTGAACATGATATGATATAAAGTATGACATGTAGTTTGAAATCATGAAGATTTTAAAATTTCGAACAAAATTTTAAATTCAAATCATTTGATTTCACATCATTTGTCCAAAATTATCCTAAATCTCTTCATAGTTAACCTCGTGATGGTCAATGTGGATGATGCTGAGATAGTTGGGATCCCTAGACGCATGTATTGGTTTGTACTCGTAGGAACAAAAACATTAATCTTGTTGGGAGAGTCATTTCCGAATAGACCATACAAAATTGTGGAAATTCAAATTTAATTGGACTCCAATATGAATACTGAATATCGAAAGAGAAATTAAAAAAAAAAGGACTTGTACATGAGAAAATAGCCAGAGTTGGAGTTATATCGATTTACTTTGTATCAATATATCAATTTGTTCTGATATAAAGTGAACATATACAACAAATATAAAGCGAATTGATTTACTGTATCACAAGTTTTTAAAGTAAACTATTACTACATTTGATAATTAGCCAAATTATCGTTGTCATTGAGATAATTAAGACAAAAAGTACCATTATTTTCGAAATTTTGTCTAATTTTATTTTCAAGTTCTTGTTGAGCCTAAAATGAACTTGGGTTGATCAATTAAGCATTGGGCCTAAAGTATTACTAAATGATGGATCAAACCAAATAAGTGTTCTGCTTTATGCTTAACGGAGTAAGTGATAAATACTTATACAGTCTTGTTAAATAAAAAACATTCCTCAATCGATGATTTTGGAGGAGTCCGAAGTCAAAAGGGCAATTTTTTTCCTCCAAAAAACATAAACAGCATATCAATTTTTTTAATCAAAAGGGCAAAATCGCTCCCTCAAGAGCAATATCCTTCGGAGAAAACTAACTCCGTCTACTTCGTTACGTTAAAATATATCAAAATCACTGCCACAGCAGCAAATTTGTCAAAAAAAAACTTTTTTTTTTCATAAAATTGCTGTCACAGCAGCAAATTTGTCAAAAAGAAAGAAATCACCGCATCGGCAGCAATTTTGTCGATTTTTTTTTTAAAAAAAAAAAGTAATTCGCTGTTCGAGCAGCGTTTTTTCTTCTTTTTTTTTTTACATAAAAAAATTAAAGTCTCTGCAATTGCAGCGATTTCTTTAAAATTCTTTAATTTTTTTTTTTAAATAGCTGCTGAGCAGCGTTTTATTCCAAAACTTTTTTTTTCCAAAGCGTTTTGTCTTTAAACTTTTTTTTTAAAAGAAGTTTTGGATAAAAATTTAAAAGAAAAATAAAAAAATAAAAGAGAATCGCTACCATTGCAGCGATATTAATTTTTTTTTTTTTTAAAAGGCTGCTGAAGCAACCATTTAAAAAAAAAAAAATTTGACAAAATCTCTGCCGGTGAAGCGATTTTATAAAAAAAAGACAAACTTGACAAATTCGCTGCTAAGGCAGCGATTTTAAGAGAAAAACAATTAAAAAAATTCGATAAAATTGCTGCTGGGGCAGCGATTTTTTTTTTTTTTTAACGGAGTAGACGGAGTTAATTTTCTCCGAAGGATATCGCTCCCTCAAGAGCGATTTTACCCTTTTGGTTAAAAAAAAATTAATGTGCCCTTTTGAAATTTTTGACAATTTTTTTGCCCTTTTGACTCCGGACTCGATTTTGGAGGGTCACCTGTCCAACATATATTCAGAGAAGTGAACATCGTAACCGATATTTTATCTAAGTATGATTATTCCAATATTGTTATTACTATATATCCCATCATGTATTAGTTATAACGTGTCGATAAAAATAAAATGAAAAAGTTTAAAATTAAATTCAAATGTCATATTCTATATTGTCTTCGAGTCGCACGACTTTTAGTGTCACTCTCACGTGAGAGTACTTTGAGCTTGTCCCCAATCAACCGATTTTGAAATATAAAGAAGTAAAAAACTAGAAATAAAATGAATATAATTATTTAATAAAACAATATATATACAGTATATATATAACAATTAATTACTTGTACGTAGAAGATAATTAAATCCAAAGGTCATATTCTATAAATATTCACCTTTTTAGGACCACTAATATATTAGTCAAGGAATAATGACTAACATTTGGCTATAGTCCAAGGAAAAATTTGCATTCTCTACAAATTATTATATTACATAAAAAGGAAGAAGTGGAACTTTATGAAAAACACTAGGAAAATTTCCCTCATGTCAAAAAACCTAGCTCGTTGAATTTGCGAAATGATTTTTTCCTATATATTCCAATATTAATTAAGAATAGCAAAAAAAGTAGATTCGTATAAAAAATTAAAATATTTTTGAGGATAATATTCTCAATGTAAATTAAATAAAAACACTATATAAAACACCAAAATATAGAGAAGAGGATTGGAATGAGACAGAAAAATATTAATGTGATAAAAAGTTAAACCTTTAGTGTGTGAAGATGGCTTGTGACTTCTTGCCCCTTTTGCGTCTATTGTTGCGTCGGAATCGACATTTAGCACCACAGGTTGATTAATCCGCGATCGATTCGATTTTAAAGTTTAATTATCGGTTTGTAGATATGTTAAAATATTATAGAACCATCAAGTATTAACTTATCAGGAATCAATTTATTGGTTATTGATCGGTTATCGGTTTAACCTTTAAGATTTGACACAAAAAAAATCAATGAAAATCACTTATAAACAAGGTAACAAACCATATAAATCATGCACACGAGTTGACAAATATTGCATCTTTTTCAAAAGTATAAACACTGACCTATTGTAGAGTAATCGAGAGTTTGAGACAATTAGAAATAAAATATGAAAATAAACTCCAAGTTAAGAACTTTTATATATCGAATGGTATAAATATAATTTATTGTAATTTTCGATCGGGTTATTGGTTAATTAATCCGTTAAAAAAAATACCTCAAGCCATTAAGAATCAATAGTTTGATAATAGAAATAATCTAAACTATTACTGAAACCGCTAAAGCAATAAAATTTCATATCCAATTAACGTTGCTTAATAAAGAGGAAGCGCCAGAGTCAAGTTTCATGTCCAACAAATTGCTTCATGAAAAAGAATATTTTTATTTTTGTACTAGATAGAATCCATTCTTGTTTATTTATTAAAAATAAAAAGTTTAGTATTGTAGTACTATAATATAGTCATTATATTAAAGATTTGTGCATAAACGTGTGAATTGATATATTCCAAAATTAACAAAAAAAAATCCCATATAAATTGAGACTTTAATTTAGTATAAATGAGGTTTGATCCTAAAGGACACTTTTAATGGATGCAAACTTTTTTAAAATTATAGTAATCAGTGTATGCATGTGCAAATTGAGTTATTATTTTAATAAACATAGATAACTAATTATTTACATATTAGATTTAAATGTTTCAATACAAAAGTCGAATAGTAAAAACAATTGATAAAAAATTACATAATGAAAAATAAAGAGAAGAAAATAATAAAAGAGACTAATAGGTATATTTTGTATAGGTATCCTAGAATTAGAAGATCCTGGTCTTCCTTAACAATCGTAATAAATATACACATTAACAAAGAACTTCTTTTTTTTTATTAACAATGAGTGATAATTCATTTTATCAACATTAATTAATAGCCATTAGATCCAAAGCTGCTATAGATTTTAGAGATATTTACAAAGAATGTTAATTACTTCTAAAAATACAAATTTAATGACGATATCCGTATAGAAGAATATGATGAAATAGGGCAGAGCGGGACCAAATAGGACAAAATTCTCTTAAAAAATAATACCAAAATAAATAGGCATACAAGAATAAAATTTTAGCGGGTCAAAATTTATCTTATTTTGGGTGTTATTTAGTTCAGAAGCTTGTTGATCTAGAAACTTGTCAGTCCTGCTTCTTAGTGCATCATGGCATTACGGTGGCATTAATAATCAAATGAGAAATTAAAAATTAATTTTTTTTCAAATATAAAAACATACATAATTTTTTAAAGCTATTAAAAAGAGTGAGAAATACTGTAAAATAGAAAATATTTCAATGTCCCTCTCCTTATCGTCAAGTGGTTGAGTGCCCCCTCGCAGAACGCCATCACCTACATCTTTATGAGTTTGAGAATCTAGCTTTTTATTGATTGAGTTGTGAATTAATAACTAAAAATATATAGATAGAATATTTTTATTCTAGACATATTTGCCAAAACCCAATATATAAACTAGCATTTTGATGTTAAATTTGGCACTCAAAAAATATGGAATCCCATAGTGTGGAGAAAATAGAGTCTCAAAATCAGATTCCACAAATTATGGAGCCTAGTAAAGGAACCTCTTTCTTTAGAACATATTTCAATGGTATTAATGCATTATCAGGTAAACATCTCATTATTTTTTTATTTATTTTTTGTTATTTTCAAGACACATCCAAAAGTAGAAATAAGTCATAATCACTTAGCTTATCGAAGATATGATCCAAGAATCAAGATAGGAGGACATGAAGGTCGTGAATTGGTGTAAAAAGGCTAGTAGATAGTCGTGCTGTCTAGTTTTGTATTAGTATTTTTCCGCCTACGTTCTTATACTTCTTATTTTTATATGATGTTTCTTTTATTTCAGTTATCGTATTATTTGTTGGTGCTACTGGTATTCTTTTTTCCTTCTTGTTTTGTTATGCTTTACTTGAGTTAAGGCTGTAGCGGAAACAACCTCTCTACCCTCATAAGGTAGGGATAATGTTGCATATATATACACCAAATACCCTCTTCAGACCCTACTTGTGGCTAGATATGTTGTTGTATAATTTAATTGAAGTTATATGCTGCTTCATTTCTACCCTCAATCTTATCGCTACATTTATTTGCTATTTAAAATTGAAATTAAAAAGACAAATGACAAATAAGTTTCTATATTAGCTCACTTATGAGCAAAATATATTATAACAATCTTTACTAATTTTATAAAAATACATAAACTATACTCCCTCCGTCCCATATTAGATGGGCACTTCCAACTTTACACGGTGATTAAGAAATCATTAATAAATTGGAAGACTTCACCATTTTGCCCTTTATTTATATCAATGCACATTGAAATGAGTTACAAAAAATACACATACAATATAGGAATGGTCATATTAATTGTAGGGATAAAATGGAAAAGAATTAATTAATTCTATCCTAATTTAATAAGTGCTCAAATAATATGAAATTTTTTTTTTTAGTAAGATTCTCATCTAATATAGGATGGAGAAAGTAACAATAACTTTATTAATGTTGGGCCCGGGCAGCGCCCGAGCTTTCTTTACTAGTTATACTAAAAGTGGGAAGCCACAAAAGTAAAAGTTGAAATACTATTTTACCCCTATCTTAATTCAAAATGTTATAAAATATCTAAGCAATTAAATATTAAATAATAATTATATCATATTATATTAAATACTAAAAATGAAAAGGTGTTTTAAAACACATTTTAAGAATGTCTCTCCATTCTCCAACATAACTTTTAAGCTTTCTACAAAATTCTAGGCAAACTTTTGGCTTATAAATATCATGTGCATGAGGTAAAATTATTATTGGCAAATACATAAGCTAATTCACCTTTCATAGCTCAGAAGAAAAAAGAAAATGATTTCATCAATTACAGAAAATGCTTAAGCATGGAGATCACAGATTAAGGTAGAAGGTTGTAGTGGAGTGTTCTCTTGATTTCCGAAGGGTTTAGACTTAGTGGTGTCTGTCGTAGTAGTACTTTTATCCTTATACTGTCTTTCTTTTGCTTTCTACCCCCAGTTATTTTTATGGTGTTTCGGTTATTGCACTTTTTTTTTGTTGTTATTGTTTTGCGAATAAGATATATTATGTCTCTACTTTTGTCAGAAATAAGTATTATCTTATTCTGGAGAAAAATATGAAGCATACTTCGTTATACATAATTTGCAAATTATAGAATTTGTAAGTGTAATTACTTCCCTCTCATGGTCTGTGCCTTTTGTTTTTCCTCTTTAAACTTGTAGCTTTCGAATTCCAAATATGGATAACTTATTAATTCTATATTTATTTTCTATCTATAATCTATATGAATAAAGTCTTGCGAATGATGTGTATGTTTTACTTTTCTTCTATTTTTTGTGTGTTTTTTCTCTATTAGACTTCACCAATCTAATTTTAATGATTTTTTTTTTCATTATCGTAAGTATGTATTGTTACTTGGCTCAAATTAGTCATGTGACTTTTTTTTTTTTGCTTAAAAACGGAAGGATTTTATTTATATTAAAGGATCAGTCATACACAAGAGGAACTGGTCTATAAGTTATAGTTCCCATAGCATCTCTATCTAGTTCTTTAGTTACAAACGATGGAGATGCATAAAAAATATAAGGCTGATTTCTATCTAAGCCTGGATCCATTGATTTCCTTTCGTGGACTGCTAGTATGTCAGCAACTCTATTAGCCTCCCGCGGAACATGGCATTCCATCTGGAGTAGCAATGATCTGCAATCAGAATAAATATGTGAGAGTAACGAGTTATTACTATTTAACGAGTTTAATTAGTAGAACCAGTGAATCCAAGGCGTTGAAGGAGATATTTTAACTACTAAACAAAGTTCAAAAATTACTGATAATAGCTTCAATGGAATTGATTTACTGATGGTCTTCAAAGGAAATTTTAATTGTTCTAACGAATATATAAAAATTCACATGAAACACACGTGCAACCCAGAGACTAGTTAAGCTATATGCACCGATTGTATTTTACCATTTGTTAAAGATTACAAACAAATGCTATAATACAGAGGATTTTAATTTTAATTTAAAATCTTGAAGAGACACAAAACAAACAAGACATATATATATATGTATGCGTGATCGAGAACTTTACTCTCTAATCCCACAGGTGGGATTTGGGGAAGGTAGGATGAACGCTAACCTTACTACCTTCTTTATGGGGTTATTTTTAATGTTTCCGAAGCAGAATTGCAAGAATAATATGACAACAAGAGACAAAGCAAATGAGGCCATGTCTGAAGCAATTTTTTCAGAAATGTCGAAAACTAATACAAGGCATGCAATGAACTCTTCTTCACTAAGCTTTATTCAGAGGCCTCCTTGTTGTTTCTATACAAACATAATCCTCTTCTGCTTCCTCTATACCTTTAACCATCTCTACTTCAAAGTCGGATTGACAACTCACAACGAGACGACATTTCTGCTTAGCATAACGTAACTGGAACTTAAGAAAGCAAATGTGTTTGTCTGTCATGGCGAGAGGACAGAAGATTTTCACAAGGAGAGCAAATTGGAGAAACAGAAAAATAATGACATGAATTTAGTTTACTTTAGTCGAAACGTTTAATGGGCTAAACAGGATTTTACCAATCCACCACGTCATATCTCCATTTTGAAAGCACATAACATTTGTAAAAGTTCAACATATTCTTCAACATACCTCAAGCATAGAATTCTACCTCAAGCTTGTCTTCTCCAGTCATTTCTTCAACATATTCCTTAATTTTGAAGATCGACTCTTCAAGCTGAGGGCTGAACCATACTTGGATAAACTTTAATGACGCAATATCTCCAAAACTGTCTGGTATGTTCATAAGCATATCACATATAGTTATATCTAGTTTCTCAAGCATGGGAAAGGATTTCTCTGCATCAACCTGCCATTCAGAAAATGACACATTAATCAATTTTAGAGATTTGAGATTCTTGAAGGTGACATCTTCCATGTTCCATTCTTTCCCCTCCTCGATGATTGCGTCTTTTAGACTTAGTTTTTGAAGGTTGGGTAGTCTACCAATTCTTGACAATGAATTGGATGTCAGAGCGAGCCCTTTCAACATCAGCTTCTTCAAGCTCAAAGGGAAGCCATGTGTATATTCACTCAATGAATCCCTAGAAGCAGTTAAATGGAGTTGTTCAAGTTCGTTAAGGACATCCAATCTTGGAATACAAATCTTCTCTCCTGACCGATCTGGTAATTGTTTGATCCTGAATCTAACTGCTTGAAGATTAGGAAACCTTTTGAAAATATCCTCCGTCTCTTCTAAACCGGGAAGGTAGAGACCACATAATGTTCTCAAATTTTCTAACCTTGACTCCTCGTCTAACACAGTTGGATCAAAGAGAGCACAACACTTCATCCGCACATCTCGTAGCTTTGCAAGACTCCAAAAGCAAGGCGATAGTATCATGCATGATCCCTCCAGGTTATCCACCACCAGAGTTTCTAGATTGCAGAGGTTTGAAAATGACAGAGGGAGAGCTTTAGCCTTCGTCTGAATGATTAAGTACTTCAAATGAACGAGCATACCGATTTCATTCAGTAAAGAATCTGTCAATGTTATGCCCTTCAAATCCAAACTTTTGAGAAGCCTCAACTGTTTTAGGTGACTCTTGTAGGAAAGACGATTCTTAACCCCATCACACACCTTCAAAGAGAGGAGGTGTTTAACATAAGGATTCTTCTTTTCTGGATTAAACACCACAAAATTTCTATCCATATGAAAGAGACCTTCATTATAATGAATGGTAATTCCACGCGGAATCAGATTTGAAGAAGAAGACGGAGTGTTTGAACCTCCTATGAAGTGAAACAACTTTTCCTTTCTAGATTTTATATAACAAAAGTCATGCACAAGATCATGAATTTTGAAAATAGAATTATCGAAAGGTATTACCAAGCTACTCGAAATTAATACATCCACTACTTCTTCTGCATTTTTCATCTCAAGTCCTTGAGCAATCCATAAATCTTTCAACTCGGAGATCATTATATCTTTGTCCTTTGGATAACTTGCAAGGTAAACCAAACACGGCTTTACGTGATCTGACAAATGGTCATAACTTAATTGTATAACCTTCACCACTTCCTCTTCATCCTTAAAAATAAAGGAACTCAAATTATTGAGAACTTCAAGCCACAAAGCCTCTTTCTTTTCCTTCTTTGAAATGACTCCACCGATTAGATCAAGTACTAAAGGAAGCCCATCACACTTTCGAGCTATCTTTTCTCCAACATCCTTTAGTTCATCAGGGCAACATTCTTCTCCGAATACCCTTTTCTCTAATAACTCCCAACTTTCTTCTGATCTTAGCAATCGAAGATAAAGAGGATCACTGTGGCATTTTCCATGCAAAGCAACTTCCTTTTTCCGACTTGTTAAAATCACTCTGCTTCCTTTCTGTAATTCAGGAAAAGGTCTTGTTAGCTCATCGAATGTTTCAGCATACCACATGTCATCCAAGACAATAAGGTACCGTTTTCCACATAGACATTTCCGCAGCTTATCAGCAACGTCATCATCTATGTCATGATCCTCATTGAATCTTTCTTTCAAACCAATAACTTGATTGAAAATTTTCTGCAACAACTTTTTCTCATTACATTCCTGGTCGACTGTGCACCAAGCACAAACGTCGAAATGATCAACAATGGACTTATCATTATACACTCTGTATGCCAAAGTAGTTTTTCCAATCCCTGGCATGCCGACTATGGAAATGACATCTATCTCAGCTGGTCCGCTGGTGAGCTTCCTAATCAACCACTTTGTCTCCTCCTCAAAACCTACAATTATTTTACCAACTGTACTCGATGAGTTTCTTTCAACCGGCTTGTTGGGAGCGTTTGCAACAATAATACCTCTGCTCTTGGGGATCTTCTCTTGTACCTCTTTTTTGACAAGCTTGATCTTTTCTACAGTATCAGGAAGTATGAAGATGAGCTGTAATAGACCATGATCTCGGGCAAGAATTGAATGAATGGCATGTTCTGCCTCATATGCCACATCTAGAACACGAGTCCAAAGATCTCTATGCAACTCTTGCTCAACATACCCGAAGAATGATCTTATGATTTCCAGGCCTTCTTTCACCTGCTTAATTTCGTTTTTTATCAAAGCAACTGAAGAAGCATTGGAATTGACCAAGTCTTTTAAGTTTGTGAGTAGAAGAGTCATGAAGAGCGGTCCATCACTCAAGGGGAAGCGAAGCTGAGACGAGTCTGCACGGGCTTTTAAGAAATCATTCTTGAGATCTTCCTTGAGAAGTTCAATACTTTCCAGCAAGTTTAGATTTGAACCACTTGCTTCATTCATATTCTCTTCTAAGTTGCGAACAAGAACGAATACCTCCTTGGTAAGTTCTCTAACACGTGCCAAGAGAACAAACAATTTGTCATGACGAATAACGTCCTTGAGCACATCAGTAAAAATAATCAATAGGAACTCTATCATGACATGAATGTTACACGTAGAAGCGCTAGGAGTAAGAGCATTAACCATGTGCTCTTGTAGATGAATCAGAGATACTCTAAGAATGTCCGGAGAGGCTTCTACGAGCTGCTTGATGAAACGTTCAACTTCTTCCGACTTTGAACCTTTCAAATTTGTACAACATATGTGCATAACCTCCAGTTCAACAGGAATAACCTCCACAAGTAGATTAGCTAGCTTGGAGTGAACTAAGGAGTCATCTAATCCATAGAATTTGTCCACTCGATAATCCAAAAGAGTAAAACAGAAGTCTACTACTCTCAGAGCCATAAGTTGAAGATGAGGTAAGACATATTCGATTGTTTCATACTCAACGCAACCATTTACTTTCAACCTATGGAAATCTCTTAAATTGCCAATTACTTTCTGAAGAAGCTCATATTGAGTCATTGATGGGAAAATAAATTTAGAACAACACTTGTGTAGACATTGGAGATGCATGAGGATGGCATCTAAAAGTTTAACGAAACGATCCTCGGTCATGGTTGTTACACGACTTGGTTCAGCATATTTATGTGTGCTAATATAACTTCTGATATTCTCCAAGAGGTGATAAAACTTTTTACTAACCAGCTGCATGTCTACTCCACTTGGATGAAACAGTGACTGAACCAAATCATGAATCTCATTTGACATTTCGTCATTACAGCTTTCCAAAAAGAAAGAGTAATAAAGATGACAAAATGCAGACACAAACGTCAGCTTCAATGTCAACTTTTCAATTTGATCC
>JAJOOR010024585.1:0-10234 GCA_036250505.1 Solanum acaule | reverse complement strand
TTTGGAAATCTCAGTTTCCAACCTTATTTAAATGTAAAAACATTTCTTTAAAACTTCTTTGGGAATACATAGTTCCCTAATAACTTTGAGAAATGAACTCAACTTTATGTTCTTGACTTAACTTGAAACTTGAGACTCTTTACTTAACTTGAACTCTATACTCTTTACTCGACTTGAACTTGAACCTTAAACGAAGATAAAACGTTTGATAACGACTCTTGAAGAGCTTTAGAGACTTGCTTTGACTCCCTTCTTGAACTTCTAGACTCAACTCTTAACTTCACTTGACTTGGAACTAACTCTCCTTGAATTGGAATTATGAATTCAAGGTGTTTGATCACATGTTATTGACGAGTTCTTGGCGTTTAAACGTACCTTGGAGTGTTGAAAACAACTAGAAAACATAGGTACAATACCTAGGAACATGTATGAAAAAGTGTGAAAAGAATGGGGGAACTTGGCGTCCTTGGCGCTCTGAGAGGCGCGGAGCGCCAGCCCTTGAAGCTCAAAAGGGACCTGCTGGCACTCTGAGAGACGTGCCACGCCAGGGGTAAAACATCAGAACCCCTGTTGGGGCGCGTTGGCTGGCGCGAGCCCCAGCCTTTTTCCCCAAAAAATCCGACTCTTCTCCTTCATTTTTCCAACTCTAAACCTCCTTAACTTCAAGGTTTCCAACCCCAAACATTTAGAATCATAAATCCCTCAACATACAATAGATTTCAACCCACAACACAACCGGAAACAGGCCCAAATCAACAAGGGACTTCAACAACACAATCAACAACATCAACAACACAATCAAACAACTTCAACAACATATCCAATCTTTTCTCAATAATAAAAATGAGTTTGGTGTGTGGGGGAAAGGATCAACCCAACACTAAGAACTCACATACCTAGTAGGGATCACCCCCGACGATATCCACGACTATCCTTGATGGAAACTCCTTGCTTGATCTTCTCTTTCTCCTCTTCTTCTCCTCTTCACTCTCAAGCCCTAGCTCTTACTCTTTTAAAATGGGACAAAATGATCCAAAAATCAGCCTAACACCACAATATAACCCCAAAAGAAATAGCTAGGGAAAAGACCAAAATGCCCTTAAAATTCCGGACGGATTCCCTGACAACTGCCCAACTTTCAAAGGACATAACTCGCTCATACGAACTCGAAATTGAGCAAACTCGGTGGCGTTGGAAAGACCATTCCACAAGCTTCGCAAACATAACTGGAACTACTCCTAAATCATCCTGAAATAGTAGTTGTGACTGCTCAAAGTTGGCCAAAACTCACTGATTTCCCACACTTAACCAAATTTCCAGATTTTGAATTTTTCCAAAAATGACTATTTCCAATTTCAAGCTTTTTCATAGTTATTTCAAATTGCCGGATGTGACAGCTACATCAAATGAAATGATGTTGCACACATTGTAATCATGAATACCCGTAGATGCATCCCAATAAATCTTCCCATTGATAAATTTACCTGAACAATTTAATAGAAAGATTCCCTGAAGCTGCTCATGGAGTGTTGTCCAAGAATCTCGAACTGTTAATAATGACAACAACCCTCATGTTGGAAAACTCACCATTGTAAGAATTACCACAATGATCAATAAATAGGGCTTTATAATCGTCTCATGAGTCATCGAATCCAAAACCATATTTGGTATAGCAAGAGGTACCCCACGACGACTTAAGTAATTTCTTAGAGTTCCTAAGGGTGGGGTTCCATATATATGTATCCATTCTCAGATTGAAAAGACAAATCAGCCCATTGGCAGAACCCACAAAGAAAGGCGGTGAACAGGGAGGATCTATGTGAAATAGCTCTTGAGTAAGTTGATGTTTGTTAAACAAAGGAGGGAGTGAACAAAACATGATATTTTCAAAGATGCCTGGAAATAGAACTCTATGATATTTGTTTAATTTGAGATGGGTATTCACAAAATCGGGGCTAGATATGAGTTGATGCCATGATTTCGACACACACATACATTTAGAGACTTTGTGGGAAGCCTTAAGAGAATGTTTGTTATGATTTCATTTGGGAGAATCGAATCATGATTTATATATGAAAATGAAATGATACCATGAGAGAAGGAATTTG
The DNA here is from genome assembly GCA_036250505.1 of Solanum acaule. Lineage (NCBI taxonomy): Eukaryota > Viridiplantae > Streptophyta > Magnoliopsida > Solanales > Solanaceae > Solanum > Solanum acaule. The sequence goes on along the minus strand of JAJOOR010024585.1, from coordinate 8,126 downwards.
AATAGAACGGTCTGATGAATCCAATCTTGAAAAGAAAGAAACGAAAACATGGTAGAATGTTTTTCTCTGAAGTGAGTAAGTAGCAGAGCAGTGAAGTAGGATTTGGGTCTAAATTGTATTCTCTTAAAATGACTCATATAATTATATTCCTTCAAGAAAATAAGATAAGGAAGAATTTAAAGAGATTCAACATGATCCAATTTTATTAATTGTTTTTCCTTAATAGAGAGTTATGTATAATGTATGAAATAGAGGGATTATATTAATTGTTTTTCCTTAAAAGATCATAAATAAGAAAGGACAATTTTATTAATTTACTATTTATGCATCAATCCAAATTGGCATAATACATAAATATGTCATTTAACTTGGCCACCAAATATGAGGCTTCCTACTTCTAGAATAAGTATGATGATATGTTAAATATTTCAACAATTTTATTTTTTAAAATAAATTGTTTTTGGCATTTGTATATAAATAGAAATCCTGATTTGTATAGAAGTAGATATTTGTAGTACAATGGGATTGAGAAGTATCGCCTAAATTCTTTGATTTGGAGCATTTCCATAATTGCTAAGTTTAATTGATACATCTAATAATACTTTTTCACCCTGAAAAGCAGGGAACAATCCACAAGTGGGAATTAGTTCTATGAATCTGAGATATCCCTTTTGCTTCAAATATTTGATTATACAAAATAGAACTACAAGTCTGATACTAAAGACAACAGACACGATGGAAAAAGTAAACAGATCATGACAAGTTCTAATCCATGCATTCAACAAGTACTGATGAGTGTTCAACATTAGCTTGCACTTCTTGAAATACAATAGTACAAAACAAGTTAAGGTTGCATCTCTCAAAATTTTCGTAAAAACAGTGTATATCACTACCAAAATAGCCACCTAGTTTAAGCAACAACATGGATGCAGTGAATCATCAATTCTAAATGAAGCTCTAAGCATATAGCACTATATTGAAACTCTTAAAACTCAAATTAAAATTAACCCCAACTATCTCTAGAAAAAAAATATTCTCCTTTTACACCTAAGGTATAAAAGAACGAAACTCTTCTTCAATGGTCATTCTCAAATCCACTTTTCATCCCACCATCTTCTACGAGTCTATTCACGGTCTCTATTCAAATAAAAAAAAAGAGCAAAGATACAGGGTCCTTTTGCTTTATCCCCTTCGAATTGATAGTCTCTCTTCCAATAAAAACTTTTTGTTTCATGAACTATGATCATGTTATTCTAAAATTAGGAAGCTCTTAACTATAAAGTTAGTGTACAATTTCAATAGTAGAAGGTCAGGAGTAGTATTGGACAAGATTCACACAGATGATAGTGACGATCGAGTGATAAAATTAAATTAAATATATTCCGTGGATGATTTGTTTACTCAAACTCACTTTCAATGAAGTAACAAATACAAAATCAAATTGAAATACTAAGATGTGTAACTAGAGTATAATGAATCTGAATTGATGTCTATGTTCTATTTTTATTTGATGTAACAACTGATCTGCCTTATTTTGTACGTATCCGTGTTTAATTCCATTTTTACCCCCAAATTACTACATCCATAGTCTCTTAAATAACATTTTTTTCTTAATAAAAGCATATTATAGTGATCCAAAGTTGGAAAACAAACACTCTGCCATCAATACAGTGCATACATTATTCTCAACAAAAGAAAAACAACCACAATAACACTTGTAATTATCAAATTCCATGATCATTACAGGTAGCAATTACACACAAATAATATTTTCTACTACAGCTAAAACCGAGACTTTCAGTAACATCAACATAAACTAAGCAGAACTCTTACAGGGTATTGTTAGGGGATTAACAATGCTTTCTGCATAGATTTCTGCAGTATTGCATTCCTTAACAGTAGCTTCGTGCTCTAGTTTTTTAGTCGAACCATCAAATATCATGATTTTTTCGGGAATCAAGAGTAAAATGTTACCCTTATCTGACTCGTGAAGGTGTATAGAAAATGTGAAAATGGGTGAATCAAACCTATACAACACAGCATATTGAGGATATTCGATGGTGAACCATTTCATCCATGATACATTAACTCTACAATCTTTCAAAATCCAAACATCAGAAGTAGTACCTGGATAACAAGTATAGAGCACAGAAAGGTCATTTTCCACAACTCCCAGTTTGATATTAAAAACTTCTTCTCCACAAATGGGAAGCCCCAAGCTTCCCCATGTCTCGTCTGCTACATTAAAAGAAATGATGTTGCGCACATTGTAATCATGAATACCCGTAGATGCAGCCCAATAAATCTTCCCATTGATAAATTTACCTGAATAATTTAATAGAAAGATTCCCTGAAGCTGATCATTGAGTGTTGTCCAAGAATCAGTTCTCGAACTGTAAATATTGACAACAACCCTTGTGTTGGACAACTCACCATTGTAAGAATTACCACAATGATCAATAAATAGAACTTTATAATCGTCTCGTGAGTCATCGTATCCAAAACCATATTTGGTATAGCAAGAGGTACCCCACGATGACTTAAGTAATTTCTTAGACTTCCTAATGGTGGGGTTCCATATATATGTATCCCTTCTCCGATTGAAAAGACAAATCAACCCATTGACTGAACCCACAAAGAAAGGTGGTGAACAGGGAGGATCCATGTGAAATAGCTCTTGAGTGAGTTGTTGTTTGTTAAACAAAGGAGGGAGTGAACAAAACTTGATATTTTCAAAGATGCCTGGAAATAAAACTCTATGATGTTTGTTTAATTTGAGATGGGTATTCACAAAATCGGGGCTAGATATGAGTTGATGCCATGATTTCGACACACACATACATTTCAAGAGAGACTTTGTAGGCAGCCTTAAGAGAATGGCTGTTATGATTTCATTTGGGAGTATCGAATCATGATTTGTAGTGAAAATGAAATGACGATTTGTAGTGAAAATGAAATGATAACATGAGAGAAGGAATTTGAATAGAACGGTCTGATGAATCCAATCCCGAAAAGCAAGAAACGAAAACATGGTCGAATGTTTTTCTCTGAAGTGAGGAAGTAGCAGAGCTGTGAAGTAGGATTTGGGTCTAAAATTGTGTTCTATTAAATTGACTTTGTGTGACTCATCTATTTATATTCCTTCAAGAAAATAAGATAAGGAAGATTTTAAAGAGATTAATATGATCCAATATATATATATATATATATATATATATATATATAGAGAGAGAGAGAGAGAGAGAGAATAATTTTAATCATGTAGAAATAGTATTAGTATTTTTCTATTAAAGGGGTTCATCCTTCTTTGGGTCCGCCCTTGATCCCCGCATATTCAGATGTATAATGGATAATTTCATAAATAGCTTTAGTGTATTTCTATATTTTATGTGTAGTTAATTTGAATGTATGAAATAGAGGGTGTATATTAATTGTTTTTCCTTAAAAAAATCATAAATAAGAAAGGACAATTTTATTAATTTACTATTTTTGCATCAATCCAAATTGACATAATACATAAATATGTCATTTAACTTGGCCACCAAATATCCTACTTCTAGAATAACAGAATAAGTAGATGATATGTTAAATAATATACCAAAAAATAAACTTCCAATATTTTGTTCTGATTTTAATCTCATAAATATGAATTCTTACTTGTTTGTGATCAATTTTGATCTTTGCGCCAGTAGAGGTATGACTTTTGAGAGGAGGTGTGAAATATGTCGAATATTTGGCATTTTAAATCTAAATGACTAATTTGAATCTAAAAATCCATTCTTTTGTATAAACATTTTTAGTTTAATCAAATATTTAAATGTCAATTAGAATGTGAGAAAACAGTTTGCGTATTGAATGAAGCAAACAAATATTGACGATTCATATATTAATAAAATGCCCGATACAAAAACAATGTTTGCAATTAAATGAAAATATTAATATTTTCTTGTATATAAGACATGATTTTAAAAAAATGGTCTCTTTAATAATGTCCGATACAAAAACTCATGTTGTCAACTTAATTCCATTTGATTTGTTCAAGGATTACGTTGGATGTTTTATTAATTAGTCATAAGATGGATAATTAAAATGACACAATATAAGTAGAAAGAATTAGTCCAACTCAATTAGCATTTCTTTAATTGTAAAGAATTTGAATTGATCAAAGAGCCATTATTGAGTGATAATTAAAGTCTTCTACTAATTGATCAATTCTATATCTCAACAAATTCTTTTTATGAGGTCACCACCCCTTTGTGTTAATACATGTTATTTTAACAATTACCTAATGTATTGAAGAATCGAATTTTTCAAATATCAAACAAGAAGTAAATTGTAGAATATAATATTATGAAAAATTCTTTGTTTGAGAGAGTAAAAAACATGACATATCCCGGATGGATTTGCCTAAAAAACTTCACGAAGTCAACCAGTATATTACAAAGCAATAATTAGAGGGATTATATAAACTAACTACTTTTCAAGACTACAACCCTATTATTCTGGAAAGTAGAAACAAAAATATCAGAATTAATTAATAACCTACAACAACAAAATTACGTTGGATGCTTGCTTAATCAATTATAAGACAGATAAATTAAAATTACAGTACATCAAGTACAAAGAAATAGTCCAACACAATTAACTCTCCAAAACCAAACCAAGTTTGGTTAGGGATTCTTATTATACTTGAACATAATTTCCTTATTTGTATCGTGCTATTATGAAAGTGCAACAATATTTCAATGTTGAACACGAGTTCCTTGCTTCACGGGTTTAGTCCATTAACCATATTCCTCAAATAATCCTTCTTGCACTACGTACTAAAAACAAGTCAATATCGATGGACAGACGTGTAATGACCCTCTAGCACATTTTCTCTATGTTTCGGTGTTTTCAACGTTTAGAGCTTTAATATAGCTGCTCCAAGTCATTTATAGCTTACTAGTACTGACAAGATGGTCACTGGGAAGCTTGTTTGGTTTTTGTGCAAGTTTTGTGTTTCTGAATGCCTGAAATTTAGATGTTTGACTTTGGTAAGACTTTCAGGTAAACGACCTTGAAATATAATGAAATACTTATCCGTATTGTTACTAAACAAAAATCTAACCTTAAACACGAGAATTTTTTGTCAAAATCTCAAAAATTTTTTGTTAGTCAACTTCCTCTCTTTCTTCTAGAAATCATCAGGGAGATCCTCTTAAGCTGCCCCGAAGTTCTTGTTGAAATTCACGTTTAAAAATGTATATATCTCTGACACATATTTATGAGATGATAAAATATGACAAAAGCTATTTGGAAAATTAGTTTGCAACGGAATGGACGTATTGGTTCATGTAAGGGTACACGTAGAATACCAAAGGAAGTTATTTATATTAAAGTAAGTTTCAATAATACAATTGTCACTGTTGTGAACACGGATACCCGAGAGGCTAGACAAGTTGTTGGGCCCGAGGCTAAACCACAAAGTGGCCCAAGAATAAGACAGCCCAATAATAGATTTGCTTGAGATCCAGGTTGAGTAGAGATAAAAGGGTTATCACTGCGGTTTTGGGATTTATGCAGATTGTGAAAGAAATTGTCAGATCCTTTTATCTCTTTCTAGAGTCTAAGTTTCTCATCTCTATCTTTAGTTACTTGTTATTTCAGTATTTTGCATTGTAATTCAATAGTTGAAGTGTTGCCGTTGTAATTTGGCTATTAGTGACACTGATTGCTAAAAACAATACGCTAGACGTAGTCATAATGAACCTGTAAGGAATTAGCTAGACGCCCCAGCACATTTATGGAGACCAGGTGTTCGATAAATTGCTTATGAAGTATCAATATTTAGCGACACCACAAATTGGGAACTAATTCAGTGGAATCGAATTTGGTAAATGAACCTTCTTCCACCACCGAAAATCACATGTTTAACAAAATTTGCTAAAAACAATACGGATAAACGTTTTTAGTTTAATCAAATATTTTTAAATGTTAGTTAGAATGTGAGGAAATAGAAAAAAAAAAGGTTTATACCAAACCAAGTTTATAACACAATTGTTATCAGGATTCATAGTTTATAGCAAATGATTTTAGATAAGGTAACAAGATAGAACTACAAGTCTAATACGAAAGAAAACAAATCATTAAGAGGCTTCATAGTTTCGATCCATGCAGTCAGCAGCAACTACTGATTAGTGTTCAACATTAGCTTCCACTTCCTGAAATTCAATAGTACAAAATAAATAGTTGAGGTTGCACCTAACAAAATTTTCACATGATTCGTAAAAATAGAGTATAGCACAACAAAATTGCCATCTAGTTTAAGCAAAAGCATCAACATAGATGCCGAGTAACCAATATCAAGAAAAAATATATTCAATGTCTTGTCCTATATTTGGCAGAAAAAAAGGTACAAAAAGAGCATAACAAACTAAACTAAGCACAATCCTTACAAATTATCAGCTATGCGATGATTGTGGAGATTCCTGGTTACGACGTCCATGGTTAGATATCGTTAGGGGATTAACAAGGCTTTCTACATAGATTTCTTCACATTGCTTAACATGAACAGTGTGCTTTAGTTGTCTTGTTGAACCATCATATATCATGATGGCTGAGTCAAGAACAAGCAAAATTTCACCGTGATGAATATGCATAGAGAATGTGAAAGCAGGTGCAACACATCTATATATCTTAATATTTTGAGGATATTTGATGGTCAACAATTTTGTCCAAGATACATGTAACATCCGGTAATTTGAAATATCTATGAAGAGGCTTAAAAATCGAAAATAGTCATTTTTGGAAGAAAAATTGAAAATCTGGAAAATTTGGCTTAGTGTGGGAAATCAGTGAGTTTTCTCCAACTTTGAGCAGTCATAACTCCTAGCTCAGGATGAGCCAGGAGTAGTTCCAGTTATGTTTGGAAATACCTTGGAATGATCTTTCCAACGCCACCAAGTTTGCTCGATTCCGAGTTCGTATGAGCGAGTTATGGCCATTGAAAGTTGGGCAGTTGGCAGGGAATCCGTCCGAAAATTTTAAGGGCACTTTGGTCTTTTCCCTAGTTTTTCTTTTGGGGTTATATTGTGTGTTAGGCTGATTTTGGATCATTTTTATCCCATTTTAAAGAGAGAAAGCTAGGGCTTGAGTGAAGAGAAGAAGAGAATAAGAGGAGAGAAGAAGAGGAGAAAGGGAAGATCAAGCAAAGACTCGTCAAGATCATCGTGGATTTTCGTCGGGGGTGATCCCTATGAAGGTATGTGAGTCTTTAGTGTTGGGTTGATCCTTTCCCCCACACACCAAACTCATTTTTGTTATTGAGAAAAGATTGGATTGTGTTGTTGAAGTTGTTGGGTTGTGTTGTTGGAATTCTTGTTGGTTGTGGGACATGATTTGGTTGTGTTTGAGTTGAATCTCTTGTATGTTGAAGGGTTATATGATCCTTAGTGTTTGGGGTTGAGTCCATTGAAGTTAGGGTGGTTTAGAGTTGAGGAAAAGAGGGAGAAAAGTCGGAGTTTTTGGGCAAGGGGTTGGCGCGTCGCGCCTTGCAGAGCACCCCAAGAAGTGCTTTGGCCTTCACCCCTTGGGGCGCCGCGCCCATCAGAGTGCCAGCAGGCCACCTCTGAAGTTTTAGGTTTGGCGCTCCGCGCCTCTCAGAGCGCCAAGTTTTCCCATTCCTTTCACACTTTTTCATACATGTTCCTAGGTATTATACCTATGTTTCATAGTTGTTTCCAACACCCCCAAAGTATTTCTAAACATCCCGAACTCATCTAAATACGTGTGATCATACACCTTGGATCTATAATTCAATTCAAGGCGAGTTAGTATCAAGTTAAGGTGAAGTTAGAGTCAAGTCAAGCAAGGTTAAGAAGTAAGTTCAAGCAAGTCCTCCAAGCTTTTCAAGAGTCTTCATTGAACGTTTTAACTTCTTTTTAAGGCTGAAGTTCCAAGTTAAGTATAGAGCTCCAAGTCAAGTAAAAAAAAAAGAGTTTCAAGTTAAGTGTTTCAAGTTGAGTAAAGAGTTTAAAGTTGAGTTCATTCTCAAAGTTATTAGGGAACTATGTATTCCCAAAGAAGTTTTAAAGAAATGTTTTTACATTTAAACAAGGTTGGAAACTGAGATTTCCAAAAGAGCC
>JAJOOR010024583.1:0-11904 GCA_036250505.1 Solanum acaule | reverse complement strand
AGCTAAACAAGTTTCCGGTAACTTCCGAAGCACATTTTAAGAACTTTTTGGGTCAAATTCAATTATAACCATTTCATTAAGTTCTCGACTCCAAACTCACATGTGAGGCTCTAGTTTCACTCTATCATTTTCCGGGTCGTTACATGATTTTAGTTTTCTAATTTTGAAAATGTTCTTTAAACTTTGTTGTTTCTTATCAAGTTCTTCAAAGTATCTTAGGAATACAGGATGAACAATAATAGGTCATTTACAAATTGTTTTTTTAAAATAAAACGTATCACATAAATTGAGAAAGAGAAAATAGTAAAACTCTTGTACACGTGATACAAACTCTTAAGATGGCTATGTTTATTATTTGCCTTACTTTTGTATGAAATATCAGTATTGGATATTAGTTGCATTATTGTTCAATAATGACCTGATTTCGTCATTAGGGAAAAGCCAATGGGGAAAGAATTGGGGTCTGAAAACTTTTTGGTAGTAACTTGGGATTTTCTAGCCTAGTACATATTTGGACGAAATCAGAGTCAGCAAGGCCTAGGGAAATCTGGTAGTGAATAAGAGATCTAATTATGATTTGGACCACATGAGTAGATAGCTAAGATGTTAAGGAACTCGTACGACTTTACGAAATCGAATTTGGGCGAGCAGAACTTCTGAAAATGATCTTAGCGTGAACGGGTAACATTCTGTAGCGGGATGGGTCCCACCGTAGCGGGACAGTCGCGACTTAAATAGGGTAAAACCCTCCAAAAACGTTATTTTCTGCAAAAGTTCGTTCTTAACAACTAGGAAACGACCAAGGGCTATTTCTTGAAGGTTTTCCACCTCTTTTAGCACTAAATTTTACTCCCCTAATCAGTTTTTCGATCCGTAGAACCTATTATCTTGGGTTATTATCGATGGGGGAGGGTTTTGATCTAGAACTCATGGTGGAAACAACCCTAATTGAGATCATGGGTTGATCTAGGGTTGATAGAAATGTTAGCAATTAGTGTTCGTGTATTGATTCCCATATTATAATTGTTGTTTGTAGACCAAGAACAAGCGGAACGAATCCGAAAAATGAAGGATCACGTTTCTTAGGGTTTCAAGTTTGTTTCGAGGTAGGTGATGGTTGTGATTTCACATTGGTGTGATATAAGTTTGTAATCGCTTCATTATAATGCATGTTTTATGCGAATGTTGCATTATTGATCACCATAATCGTAAATGAGGATAATTGAATAATTGTATGCCATGAATCACGTCTTGTTGTATGATTGTGAGAATATACATTGTGATTGTGATTGTGGTTTGTTGAATGGGTGGCTGTCACGATCCGACACACTAACTGGGATCGGTTGCCACGTTTCGGCATAAATATGGAATCGATTGCCACGTTCTGGCATAAACATTGGATCGGGTACCACTTTTCAGTATGCTAACAGTTTGGGTGTGGGTTCCATGAGAGGACCATTGAATGAGGTTCCATGATAGGACCATTGAATTGTGTTGTGTATCTACTTGTGATGATTACGTTCATATCTAATGATGATTGATCTTGGAAGACTGTATGTTGCTATAAATTGATAACCAATGTGTATTATTGAGAATGTGGGATGCTACATTGATCCTGAAAAGATGACTAATATTGTATATGTTCGGTATATGCTTGTTTTATAATGTTGTGGTTACTTGCATGTGTTTCACTTATTGGGATAGCCATCTGATCCTACCAGTACACTGTGATTGTGTACTGATTCTGTACTTGCTCTTTCTTTGTTGAGTACATGGCATCTTCATGTGGCTATTGATAGACCTTAGCTAGGTGACTATTGAGCGTGACCAGATTCAAGGGTGAGCCAATTCTTTCAGGCTGCCATGGATCTTCCTTGTTTAAGTCCACTCTTTTCAGACTCATACTATTTGTTAAGGTGTTGTTTAGTTTCGGGGTTGTACCCCTTGTTCTTAGACTTGTCATTAGTAGAGTTTGATACAATGACTTTCAGGTTCTAGGGGTTGTTCTTCCGCATTAGTTTGATTAGTTATTTGTTTGGTAAAACCTTTGGAGTTTATGGGAACTCAATATTAATTATATAGTTATTTAAACCTGTTTTCATATCTTTAAATGCATAGTTTTTTATTAAATTGTCTAGCTTAGGTTGTAGTAATGGTTCTCCAACCGGAGGGTTAGTGTGGGTGTCAATCACGACGGTCTGGGTCGTGACACTTATATATATATCATAGACTTACAAAGATAGGTTTCATCAATTCATGATCCGATTTTAAATCATGACAATCTTATTATTTGAAATTTCATCAGATATATTATCGTTTTTATTGTTGGCACATACCATATAAAAAAAATTATTATTATTGTAAGAAAAATGACAATTATTATTTATTTTATTTTTTTTCCTTCAGAGTTTGCTTGAGCTGTATTGTTCCATATGATTAGTATGCATGACTGAAATAATATGAATGCATATTATTATTTTATATATATAGATAGAATAATATGATACTGAGCTATTGTATAGTCGGAAATATATGTATACATTTTAATATCTATTAGAATGTATATCACCCGTTTATTTGAGATACATTATGTTAGTCTACCTATAATATATGTCATATATTTCAAGTTAAAATTGATGATCATTATCTTATTTAATCCATGGAGATGTTTTATAAATATTATTTTCAATTAAAACGATTTAGAGAATGGAATAAAAGAGGATAAACTAAATGAGAGATACACAAATGGAATGAAAAAGAGAAATATATACAAATGGAATGAAAGAGGATAAAATGGAGATGTCTATGATAGTTTTTATTTGAATATTGTATTTTTAAATTGAATACTGTAGTTTTAAATTATATAATCTACTTCATTGAATATTTTACTTTTGAATTGAATTCTATAATTGTTATAGTATGAGTTGGATATTCTATTCTTTAATTGAATATTGTAGTTTAAAAATAAACATTACATTTTAAATTAAATATTATGATAATATGGAAGATGGATATTAAAGGAAAATAATATAGTGTTACTTTTTGTTGGATAATACTAATTTGGATAAATTATAAAAAATTCTCTTTTTGGCGGTATATTTATATTTTTTTTCCAAAAACAATAGAATTGTAGATTTTAAATTAAATTATTATAATTTTAAATATGGAAGATGGATATTAAAGGAAAATAATATAGTGTTACTTTTTGTTGGATGGTACTAATATGGATAAATAATCAAAAAAAATTATTTTTGGTAGTGTATTTATATTTTTCCCAAAAACAAATAAAATTGTCTTATAAATAAGGCCACCAAACAATCAAATCCTATCAATACATAAAAAATAAAAATAAAAACAAATTGTAACATTCAAATCAAAGCTCTAAAGATGTTGAATCGGCAACGGAAAAAGAAACTAAAATTTTCCAATCAAACTCCTAAAGGTATATGTTTATTTTTGTTGTGTGTTTTAATTTTCTTTAATAATAATTGTGCGTGTTTGAGCTAATTTTATTCAATTTTAAATGCATGACAAATAGTTTTGGAGTCTTCAAAGAAAGCAAACTCAGTGGATATTCTAGATCATGTAAGTTCACTATACATCAATTGAGTTCATTTATTGGAATTTGTTATCGATTTGACTTGGATTCTAGGTGTGTTTTGTTGCTATGATAAAAAGATTTTTTTTTTCAATTTAATCTACTTCATCAATTGCTATTAATATTATTTACATACCTACGAAACAAAGAAAAAAAGTAAGAAAATATTTTTCTTAATACCAAACACATTCTTAGTGAAAAAGCTAGTTGAAAAGTGATGTATCATTACCAAGTATCAATAGTAATGCTTCTAGCCACCTGGATTGTATGGATGCATATTATATATAAATAAATTAACTCCTTTTCAACCAAAAAAAAAAAAGAATAGTTTCAAAGATAAAATAGTAAGTCACATTATAAATAGTGTTAGGTGATATATAAATTTATGTCTTCACTTAAACATCAAATATGTTGAAAATGCTTAAAGTAATTGGCTCATGTGTTGCTCTCTCTTGTTGCCACTACTATGGTCTTGAAAATTTTCCTCCACCAATTTTTTTCTAAACTTCATTACTCCGTTTGTTTGTTTTATTATAATAAATAGAAAAAGATCAATCTAGGTTTATCTTTTTAATATCTTGATTGAAATGGTATAAATATTTGACATTTTTAAGAGTAAGCTAAGTGTCTAATATCACTTTTTTTCCCATTTAGGCCATGAAAGTTTACTTTGAAGAGGGCACACTTAGTGACATCATCAGCAGGTTACCTGTGCAGTCTGTTCTTCGATTTAAATGTGTTTCAAAATTTTGGAAAACATTAATTGATGAATCATATTTTAGAATGAAACATCTCAACCATGCAAAGAATGATCAGAATTCTCAAAAATTTCTTTTTTACCAACAATACATTGAGGAAGATGACTTTCCCATATACTCTTGTTCTTTATCGCCGTTTCAGTTGGTTGAGGATACATATAAACTGAATTTTCCTCTAAACATTGAACCACAGTTTTGCACAATCTATAATGGTTGTAATGGCTTGTTTATTATTAAAGTTCTTGAAAATACTGTTGAGCCCAATATACTTTTGTTATGGAATCCCTCAACGAGAGAATCAATGGTACTTCCCATTCCAGAATTTTCAGTGGGATTAACTTCTTGTTTGGGATTGGGTCTTGATTCAAGTAGTGGTGAGTATAAGATTCTAAAAATTGAGGGGAATGAATTTGATAATCAAAAAGTGCCTGGTGAAATTTTCACACTAAAAAGTGATTCTTGGCGAAAAATTGATGAACATCCTCGTGTCACTGGCAATAAGGTGTCTGGTATGGATACTTTGGCATTTATACATGGGACATTTCATTGGATTGGGTTTTATTCAAAAAAATACTTTGTGGTTTCATTTAATATTTCTCATGAAGTGTATGGAGAGATATCATTGCCAGAGGAAATATGCTTGTTGAATACCGGCAGTACTGGAATTTCTATATTGGAAGGAATGCTTTGTGCTTATTCTAAGACGTATGATCAGAGGATCCGTCCTTTTAAGGTATGGGTAATGAGAGATTATAATCTCAAGGAATCTTGGAATGCAATATTATCTATAGAAGATCGTTATCTTCTTAGAGCCACACCAAAATATAAGTTTGCAAATGGTGAAATATTATTCTGGTGCGCACATTTACTAGGTAGGGACATTAAATTTAGGACACAAAGAGGACCCTTTACATTATTGCCTCGAGGTAAATTTCTGAATGGGTTCACTTACACAGAAAGCTTGATCTCTCCAAGATTACTTACTTAGTATTTATTCATGTATGATCGAGACACTTTTTCATTTTTCCATTGTCATGTTACATTTTCTTATTTTTATTAGTTTATTTATCAATCACAAACTTTTTAGTTTCAAATTTTAATTTGTTTATCAAAGTTTTGTTTATTTTATGTTCTCTGAGAAACAACATGAGTCATTTCTTTTCTGAGAAATAATTAGTGATTACGATATATTGTTTATTACTTATAAGTTGTAGATTAGTGGAATAATTCCTAGTTGTTTGACAATTAAATCTTGAGCCATTTTGGTACGTGTGGAATATTCAAGATTATATTATATATTATGTATTTGACTGACAGTATAAATTTAATCTAAAAAAAGCATGGAGCACTTTTTATGCCATCCTTATTGGCTATGTTATAGAAAAATATTTGATCTTGAAAATTATAGAAAAATTTTGAAAGCTTAAAACATATCTATGATATTGTCCTTTATGAGATATTCCCTCAAAATTCAACAAGTTTTTTTAAATATTAAATAAGGAGCACACAAATCAAGAAAGACTTTTAAGAACAAAACTCAACACTAATATAATATGAGAGAAAGAAATTTCACTTCTACAAACCAAAGTGGGCTCATGAATGGAAAATTAAACCTATAGTCCAAAAAATTGTGTTATCACCATTCACCTGCTACAACAAATAAATATAAAATGTATATATATTTTTTATATCGATAATGTATATAACTTAAATTCCATTAAAAACGTGCATGCATGATCACATAGAATATATGTTCTTCCAACTTGCCCTTTATATGTGGAACAAAATAGTAGTAATAGGATCTTTTTTTTCAAAGCATCTAAATAAAGCTCACAATCTTTTAAAAGGTTCTTTTCTTTATTCATTTATAACTATAAATAGACTCACCATGCCCACCCCTATTTTCAAGCAACCTAGCCTATCTATCTTTGAGCTTGTGAAATAAAAATCCTTTCATTTCTCTAGCTCTTTTTTTTGGCTAGTTGCTTCATCTAATTTTGTCAAAAAAATATGGACAAGGTACAAAGAATGACTAGAGAACATGGAGTGTTGATTTTTAGCAAGAGTACATGTTGTTTGAGTTATGCAGTGAGTATATTATTTCAAGATCTTGGTGTAATTCCATATGTTTGTGAAATTGATCATGAGTCTGATGGAAAAGAAATGGAAAAGGCCTTAATAAGGATGGGAGTCAATAGTTCATTCATGTTTCCTGCTGTTTTTATTGGGGGGTTATTGGTTGGTTCTACTAATGAAGTCATGTCACTTCATCTTCAAGGCTCACTTATTAAACTTATCAAGCCTTACATATCTGGTTTAAAAAGTAATTAAGACCCCCCTCTCGGAAGCTACTTGAATAGCAGGCAGCACATGTCCTGGTTCTGGTTCTAGCTGATCCTTCTCATGGTTCCAAGAGGACACCCCCCACCTCACCTCTATTTCAAGAAAAGTTTGACATTAATATTAATTAGTACTAGTAGTACTACTAGGAACAATAAATAAATTGTTGAGTTGAAGAAGTTGTAGTATGAAAATGTTATGTAATTGTTGTGAAGATGTGTGTGCCCTAGTTCAAATTATTAAAGAATGTATTCTCATTTGTATCTCAATTAATGGAAGTTAGCATTATTACTTAAGTTTAATTTGTTCTTTTTCCCTTTCTGTGGAGGATCAACATGTTTGGAGAATTCTTCACTTTACAAATGGGGAAAACAATGAAACTAAATATCGAGAGAACTGATTTTGTAGGTCATTTACAAATTGTTTTTTTAAAATAAAGTCTTCATTGTTTTACAAGAGATCTGAAAAAAACATTTTCTTTGTTCAATTTTTAAATGTCCAAGAGATGTCATTTCCTCATAAATAAAATATTATGTCAATAGACAATACAATATATTATGTACGAGTAATTGAAAGAGTATTATCTTTAACAATTTCGATTTTTAAATGCGAAGGTTACATTGTTCAATAGAGTGTTAGAGTAGAGCGAGAGATATTTGTTTTTATATATAAGAGATCTGAAAAGACTATTTTCTTCTATTCGATTTGTAAATGGCCAAGAGATCTCATTCCTCAGAAATAAAATATTGTTTCAATAGACAATAGACAATACAATATAATTATGTATGAGTAATTGAAATTGTGTTCCTTCTAACAATTTCAATGTTTAGATGTGATGGTTACATTATTCTGTATAGTATTAAAGTAGAGTAACATATATTCTGAGTTCAAATCTCGTTGTCCACGAAAATGAATGGCCATGGACAACTTGGCCAAGTGGAAATATTTTTCAATTTTCTTAAGTTTGTTTGGTCGAAAGTTTTAGAAAATATTTTCTTAAAAATAAGTTTGCTTTTAAAAAGTACGGAAACAAGTTCTACAAGTGATATCATACATTGATTGTGTCCTCCCCGCCCTCCAACACACTTTATCTTCACTTCCAGTACTACTCTTGAACCCCCCATCCTCCACTCAACCCTCACCTCTCATAATAATTGTCTAAATTATATATAAATAATGTGATACGATTTTTTGCATACATATCAAACACAAAAAAATAAAAAATAAAATAAGATACCCACTTATTTTTCTAGAAAATATTTTCAATAAAAAAAATTTCTTCACACCAAACATATTTGTAATGCATATATTACAAGCTCATCTGAATCGAGTAACTTTGGCCAATTTTAATCTCCTTACTGTATTCGAGGTTATGAATAAAGAGATATACATGTTATTAGCTGTACCTTACACGTATATCAATAACTTCGTCGAACTCAAAAATTAAAAACACAATCACACAAAGACTCGATAGTTATTTGTAAAAAAAATAACAAAAGAAGTAAATTTAATGCAAAAAACGAAGGATAATAAACCCTCATTATTTAATTACAGCCTAAAATCTGGGTTCAAAAGGTGTAAACTCACTTGTTCAGAACAGTTCGGTGCCTGGTGTCTATCGGAAGGAAGTATATGTTCGAAGATCGATCGATCAATGAATCAATCAATCACATCATTTACTAAAATCGAGTAAGCGACGACAACGGCGGCGCAAGAAAAACTCTTCTCAACTCTTTAATTAAGTGTTAGAAGAGATGTTTCTATATATATAAGCACAAAAGTTCTCCTCTTCGTTACCAATGAGGAAAAAAGTTTCTATATATCAAAATAAACTTTAGCTTCAAATTTCCCTCCCTTTATTTTCTATTCACGTTACACCTTATCTTTAAAACTTAATTTTTAAAGACTCAAAACCTAAAAAAAAAAATAGTCCACTAATAAAAATTTCAATTGGCATTAATTTTGAGAACTTATTCCAAAATTTGCACTACCATGTAGTATAGATACTCTTCACATATTAGAAAGGAGTCAAAAATACTATACTCTTCATGATATATTACATTCTTGCTCCATTTGCTTAAAGTTGGGAAAGGAAAATAAAATTCTCCACTTTTTGGCAAGTTGCTCTCATACTATACTGTCAAAGTAAATTGTTTTTTCCACCAACGTAGCAAAAGTAAACAAGGGGAATTTAAAAAAATAAAATCATATGTGCAAAAGAATCTAAGCATCCAATTAAAGATATTGATGGAAATTTAAAAAAAATATAAAACCGAAGTTTTAATGCTATTAGAAATAGAGGGTTTTCTCACTGTGAATCAATGGAAATTTTTGTAATAAAACATGATATCCATTCCCATTGAATCAGTTTACTGAAGAAAAAAAAACGCACGATGGAAAACAGATTTTCACTAATATACTGAAAATGCCACTGAATATTTTTTTCTTTTTCATCGATACAATCAAAATATTTGTAGGAATAATTTGTGAATATTTTTTAATAGAAAAAATAGTGATTTTTTAGTAAGGTAAGGCGACGGGTAGAGTAATTCAAAACTGTTTAAACGACTTTACATATATGCCCATCAGTCCTAACTAAAAAGCTTATGTTATTTTATGTTTTCATCTATGTACTGAAGAATTAGGTTCTTCAACAAATAATCAAGAAGTAAATTCAGAATAATAATCAATATCATGATTTTACGTAGAAAACTCCTTGCTCTGATGAGTAAAAAATTACCACATGCCAATCGGTTTTTCTCTCAAATTTTCACTAAATCTTGAGAAAATTTCATGGTTACAACTCAAATGGGCTAACTATTAACACCTTTCACTCTTTCTAATTGCAATTGTCCCTTTCAAGATTCTACCTCAATATTGAAAGTTTTTACAACTCAAGAATTAAACGCCTAATATGAATACTTTATGAATGTAAAAGGTTTACAATTTAAGAACAAAAAGAATCAAATTATATAGACAACTAATTAAGAATTATAGCAATAATATCTAGGTTTTTTTCACACTGAATAAATTCTCTCTTCTTTCGGAACGTCAATGTAATGCTTTATATATATATATATATATATATAACCTACTCAAATATGAGCTCTAAGCTAAGCTTAAAATAAAACAATAAAAGAAAGGCTTTAGTTGGATTTGAACGCTAGTCTCAAGGGTGATATCTCTAGCTTGTACCAGTAGCGCAAAAGCACTTCTATGCTTCTCATGGGTGCACATTTAACTATATCCTAATTTCTACCAGTTTTTCAAAATAAATATACATATATACATACGATTTTTTCAAAAGTTAGCGGGTGCACGTGCACCCCTCTCCATAGTGTGGGTCCACCTCTTAAATAATATATATTATATGAGTAGGAATGGCCGCTCCAAATCAAACAAGAATAAGTTAAAGATATCGATGATCATCTCATGTTTCTTACTTGTAACAAGCTATCTTGATTCAAAATATATAATCACTCTCTTGTTTTTAATCTTCAATGTTTATATTAACGAGACATTTTACTTTCAATCATAATTATCATTAACTTCTAGCTAAAAAGAAAGAAAATCTGATCGAACCTAAATCACTTTTTTTTTTAACTTTTATAAATTGTACCTACACAATTTTTTCAGCAAATGCATACTACTGATCCTTATTTGAAACATGATTAGTATCTTGTTCTTCCAACATAATTGTTACTATATCTGTTTATCATCAAACCTTCATATGTAGTATATCTCATGGATCAACAAATATAGCATAGCTCATAGTTCAACAAATGATAATGAACTCAATAGCAAAATCATACTAGTCACATGTGCACTCAAGTGCAATTTTCCTCCTAAGAAACCAGCGCACTTTGATCAATATCATTACTAAGTAATATATCGTTGTATACTACACACATATTTTCTAGGGTATCACAGATATACATGTTATACAGGTGATACACATATATATATATATAATGACGAGTTTATTCCGAAATTTGGTGATTCAAGTACTAATGTATTATATGGTGGTGTTGATGTAGTGGTACCACTACGTGATTGTGGAATTTGAAGAAGAAACTTACTATTTTCATTTGCCTAATAATGTGTGTGTATGATTTACTTGGGCCAAAATTGATAGTAACAATTTTGTTTGGCTCACATGAAGTGCAATTTTCCCTCAAAATTTTGAATTAATAAAATCTATCAGATATAATGAGTACGATATTATGTAGGCGTTTGGACGTAAGAATCGTGAAATTTGGAGGGGGAGTTTAAAAATTGGAGTTCTGTAATTGGATATTAAAATAAATTGGAGTTATTTTTGAATTTTTGTGAGTCGTTTAGAGTGAAAATTAGTTTTATGGAATTTGAATTGTAACAATTCTATGTTTAAACAACTTTCCACAATAATATTATGAGAAAAGATAAAACTATCCATGGCCAAATAATTCTTAAAAGAATTAAAATTACATATATTTATTAGTGAAATTTTATAATTTAGACCATTAGCATATTTTAATTAATTTGTTATGATAAATTATATTTTACATTTTCTAGGTCATGAGTAATCTCACTTATTATAACTATTTCTCGTCAAATGAATCCAATAGTGTCATTTAGGGGCGTACAAAATCGAACCGAAAATCGAATCAAACCGCAAATCGAGTTAAATCGGAAAAAAAACCTGACTAATGGTTTGATTTAGACATTTATAATACAAAATCTAATTTTAATTTTTCTTTAATATTTAATCATATAACTAATACTTATTAGACTTATTTTAGCATGATTTAGTACTTTAAAATTATAATCATTTTCATTATGACTTTGCAATATTTATTTTAGGAAAAATTACAGAAATCCCACCTTTTAGTTTACTTATTACCATTATCCCCTATAAGTTTTACAAATCTCCAAAATCCCTCATTTTCGCGCATCAGATTAGTGTATCTCGCGCATCAGATTAATGTATCAGCGCTTATATTATTGTATCTCGCGCATCAGATTAGTGTATCATGTATAAAATGTACATCAGATTAGTGTATCATGTATAAAATGTAATGTATTTTACTTAACGATTAATGTATCTCGCGCATCAAATTAATGTATTAGTGCTTATATTATTGTATCCGTTTGAGGGATTTCTGTAATTATAAACTTTTAAGGGATAGATTGTAATTTTACCTTAAAAGTATGTGATTTCTGTAATTT